>WEIS01027638.1:0-20145 GCA_013389965.1 Todus mexicanus
TTTTTTTTTTCCTCTGACCTTCGTGCCCCTCTGTTAAGAGGCTGGGGGAAATAGGGGAAAAACTGACCTGGCCCTGACTGCCCTAATTAACGGGAGTCCTGATTGATTTTGATAAGCAGCTCTGACCTCATTCATCAGCACAGTATTTACCCAGGATCAATCCAGATCACCCTGAGCAGCACTGAGCTGGTCTCACAGCTCTGCTCTAACAGGAACAGCACCTTCAATGCACCTCTTCATATGAGGAAACCTCATCACCTTTCCAATTCTCCCCGCTGACACTTTTTAAGACCTTTTAAGGAAAATCATCCACCCTCTTCAGACGGACAGCAAAGATTACCCCTAAGGGCTCAACCTGGTTAAACTTCAATTTTGGGGCTGTGGGAAGCCCTGGCTCCATCAGAACAAGTGACAACAGCCATGACTGCAGGGGGCAGATGCTCTCAGCTCATCTCTGTTACAGGACTGGGTGTGTAGCCTGTGCATCGCTGTAAAGAGACACACCACGGGCTGACACAGAGCTGGATTGAAGGTCAGCAGGTAGAAATCAGTAGGTAGGTTAACACAAGGCTCAAGATGGAGATTTGAAGAGGAGAAATGGGGAACGAAGCACAAAGCACATGCAGAGCTGCAATGGTCTCCAGCACCAAGAGCCTCACCAGAGCCCTGCAGTCCAAAGGGAGAGATTTCGATCATTTTGCCCATTGGATTTGAGTACCAGCTTGCTTTTGCTCTTCTTCAAGCATGGAGAAAGAAAATGAATGCAAGAAAAGGGATCTTCTTGATTTAATTGGCCATATTTGTCACCGGGGCAAGAAAAATAACCTTAGCAATAGTGTTGGCTGAGTGACACCCATTTAATTAGTAGATGAGATGCAGTTGCTGTGGTCAGTGAAATATATATATAAAAAGCTTCGTCTCAACCTGACCTTTCCAGGAAAGCTCTGGTCTAAATAGCACTGCCCAGTGCTGCTGGGATGGCTGGACACTCCCCAGCCACTCCAGCAAGCCCAGAGCAGCATCCCAGCACCAAAGCCTCTCCACTCACAACACAGTGTTAAGTCAGGTCTTGCTTTGCACCATTTCCTTTACCCATTTACCTCCTGGCATCTGCACGCTGCTTTTCTCAGGCTTCAACCAACTGCCTTCCCCCATGGAGGCAGTGCAATCAGTGTCATCCAGCAGCCCTGCCGGGGGTAGAGCATCCTCAGGTGGCAGAGAAATCCATAATTTTCCTTTCACAGTATCCTTGCCTGGTGAAAAGCAGGATGCCAGAACATACGACCCGGAGACTGACCCTCCCGTTGCCCCAGTATTGCTTTAGCTGTCAAAGGTAACTCTACCAAGCTGCTCTTGCAGCCTTGACTCCTCTGGTAGAGGTTTACAGCCAAACTACTCTACTGAACCTCCCCAAAGTCCTTCCTAGGGTGGCCCAAAGGATTATTAAGGGCAGTAACCTGGGAACACTTGGGACTGAGCCAACAGTGCAAAGGCAGAACCAGACAGATTTGGCAAGGTCTGGTGTCTGCACCCATGGTCAAGATTCCCACTGCAGGAATAAGAGCTCCATGAAACAAATGACATCTAATTAGAGCAGGTGCACGGTGCCCAAGGAGCATCTTTGTGCAAATATTTATTCAAGTCTTTAAAAAGACCTTTGTAAGACACAAAGCAAATGGTGTTTCTGTAGCCACTGATGGTCCTTCCAACCAGGTGGGATTGCAGTGCTGCAAAGCCATCCGTCAGCGCCAGAGCTCACCCTCCGACACAAGCCGTACATTTTCCATGTCTATTTGGGGCAGGATTCGTGAGGCTTTGATGACAGCGCCTTCCTTTGCTGCACAAGGTCAAGCCAACCATTCCTCCTTCCCAAGGCCTCATATTTATCCTGGGCATATCTCCCTTGACTTCACCAGATAGGCTACAGTGCCCAAATCTTTTTCTTTTTTGTTTAAGTCCCTTGCTACCGCATGGGGAGACACCTGGCAGAGCTGTTCCGCCTGAAAAACCATCCTTGGATTGTTTTATCACTATTAGCCCTCGCAACCAGATGACAGGGGAGCATGAACATAGACAGCGTGGGATGAGACATTCACCCAGCTGCTAGTTCAAAGGCATGTCATCATTTATAACACTCCCAGCTATTCCAACTCTCCCTACTTGTTCTCAGTTAAAAGGAAGGAAGAAAGAAGAGCAAGCCATTTCTATGTCTGCGTATTCAGTGTCGGGGGACACGCTGTTTATTCTGGTCCCTTTGGTTTCGGGGTAGAGCAGCTTCCCAAGCTCCATGAGGCATTTCTCTTCCAGAGCAGCACTGCCAAGTTGTGCCGTAACCCCTCAGCACACAAGTGTGACAGCAACAGTGCAGGAGAAACCAGCAAAGGGAGATGGAGAGCAGACCATTCCTTTAGGTACAAGCTTGGCCCTGCCTGCACCTTCTGTGTCCCACCCAACAGCCGTTCAGCCTCACCATGCTCCACAGAATCCCAGAGTATCTTTAGTTGGAAGAGACCTTCAAGATCATCTAGTCCAACCTTTCACCTGACACTGCAAGTTCACCACTAAGCCACGTCCTTAAGGAACAGGTCCACACGCCATTTAAATTCCTCCAGGGGTGGTGACTCCACTTGTGGAGCCCTGTCATTGTCAAGTGAGTCACTGCTTCCCTGCACTGGAAAAGAGTTCAGACCCAATATCAAATCAATCTGCTAGAAGGGCTGTTATCTGCATTGGATTGGTGTTCCCACAGGGTCAGCCCATGGGCACTCGTGGGCTTGAGCAAACCCCCCGTGTTCAAGCATCATCCAGCTCAGGGACGCTGCAGCACCCAGGAGCCGTGGCACAAGCAGAGGGGAACCCACTTCACTGAGCACCTCCATCAATGTCACAGCCTGCAGGTGACGGCCAACCTGAGCCTCTCAGTGCTTCGGTTCCCCTAGAAACAACTGCAGCATCCCCAGGTTTGAGCCAGATTCACCTCACACTCACTTCCAGCATCTGCGATGGGGAGCAAAAGCCCAGCCCAAAGCAGGTCAGTGAAGAAATGAAAATGGTGGCTGCACATTTCCCATCCAGCTGAGCCCCTGCAGCGATCCTGGCAGGTCCACAGAGCCTGGGAAGCCTGGCCAGGACTCACGGCTTTGCTGCAGCCCCCGCCTACAGATGGAGGATGTTCAAAGGGAGCATCCTACATTAGGCACTGCCACCCTGCACCTCTCCTGCTCTGAAAAAGGGCAGCAGAGGGGAGTTCAGATGAGTCCCTTCGAGTTACAAGCCTCTTTGCAAATAACTCGGGCGTGTTTCCAGCCCGTCGCTAAGACGGCGCAGAACTGACTGATCCCCAGAGACTGCAAATGGTCTGATCCAAATTCCACTGAAGTCCACGGCAAGGCTCATTACCTCTGACTGGCATTAGCTCTGGCTCTTTGCTCACTACAGCTCTGGGCAAAAACTCACTCTCCAAGGAGCCCCGATGCAAATAACTGGGGAAGCATCGTGCCCACCTCAAAGCCGGGGAAAAGCCCCAGCCCGTTCCCCACCCAAGGTGGCCACATCAGCACCCACTGAGCCATTCAGGCTGGGCCCAATAGAGGGCAACAATATCACACGAACTGCTTCATTACACTAATTGCAGGCAGTCAAGGTGAGAACTGCTGCCCACGCTCCTCCAGGGCTGGATTTATCCCTTCCCTCCCTCCCCACTTCACTGACGCGTCAGCTTTGGTGGCATGGTCAGGATGGATGGCTCCAAAGTGTCTGAGCATTGGGCACCTCTCAGCCAGCACTGCTGATTTCCCCCTTGACACAGGACCCTGCAAGGCTACTGACCCATCCATCCGACCTCTCCTGGGTCCCACCAGGCCACTGTGCCCACCCAGAGCTCAGCCACACACCCAGCCAGCCTCTGCCTCCTCCTCCCCGCCTGCAGCTCAGTGCAGCACTAACAAGATGCACTCCATGTAGAACCACAACCTTCTGCGAGGCTGTTTTGCATAAATACACCTTCTATGCTAGTGAACATTTGTTTAATTAACACTCCGGCTTGCCAGAGGTCTGCCCACCCCCCATCCCTCTGCAGGGAGAGATTTTCCCCACCGCAATCCAGTTCTGACCCCTCTGAGAAGGGCAGTCCTTAGGAGCAAAGCTGGGGATGCACCATCCCCTTCCCCCTGGGGAATCACCCTGCGCTGTGCTCGCCGCAGCCTCCCCAGCATCGCTCTGTAGCCAGGCACGGCAACCTAAGATCGCAACGCTCACGGGGAGCGTACCCCAGGCTCGCAAGCAAGGAGGGCCCGTGGGATGCTGGCAACAGGCGTCGGTGCAGAACGCCTTGGCTAGCACGGCTAGCGAGGTCTGGACTCCAGCAGGCCTGCCAAAACAGGGACTTTTTGAGGGGCAAGCAGTACAAAAAGCAGAGTTCTGAGTTGTCTCTCTTCAGCTGAGCTGCAGCAATCACCAGTGCACTTCTATGATGACATGAATTAGGGTAATGACTGTTCTGGGAGGTTAAACTGATCTTTCCCTCTGCATCCAGAGTAGGCAGGAGTTTGCAGGCAGCCAGGAGCTGGAGCTGCCCATCCTGGGCTAACGCAACTGTGTGCAACCATGATGTAAACTCTTATGACAAAGGGATGGAAGCAGAGCTGTAGACAGCTTCTAGGAGGTGGGATTTTATCCTCACTCCCACCTGAGGGTCCCTGGAGGGTTCCCAGAGACATCAGCAAAGCCAAGGTTTTCGCCTTTCCCATCCCCAGAGTTAGCTCAACCCTCCCTGCACTTGGTTCCGGTGTGGGTGGCAACCGCGTCTGGCAGCGTGTCGCACACCGCATGGCTCCTGTCATCGGAAACAAACGGCGTGCAAGGAACCGGGTGGAAGTAGCAGAGATGAAGAAGCTGGGATTTCACTGGGGCTGGCAGCAGAGCCTCAGCCCCAGCACCCCCCATGGGTTGCATTCGAGCAGGCTCAGACAGGCAGCGCATGTCAAAGCAGGGACGAAAACCTGAATCGCCCAAATCCCAGGCTCCTGCTGCATCCCAAGCGATCGCCTCTACCCAGAGCACACAGGCCTCCTCCAGCCCATCTGCTCCCTGCCAAAACCTGCTCACCAGCTTCAAACGTCCATGGGAGGCCACCAGGAAGGCTCCAGCCCCAGCACCAAGCAAGCCCTGTTCGCTCCATGAGCCAGCCATAAAGGCAGGGCTCAACATCTCAGAAGAGGAAAGCCTGGACCCAAGCCACCATGTTGAGCTCAGGGACTAAGCTACCTCCAAATTTAGGGGACTGGGAAGAAAGGCTCCATTTGCCCCTGAAACCAGCAGCTGAGACAAGCTGGGAGCTGCAGTTTGACCAAAGAAATTCCTCCCACCAGCAGCTGCCGAGCCCTGTTCAAAGCCCTCAAGCTGAAGGCTTGGCCGAGAGCCTGGAGGACAAGCTCATCTCTCGCTGGATATGTATTTGTTTTCATCTAGATTTACATGGCGAGATCAAAGCGGCTGCACTGATGTTAGACGGGATTTATGAGGGCAGAGCTCAGGGGCACTTGGTTCTGTAGTTTTGCCCCATCTCCAGTTCCCCCGGGGGTTTCCAAGCTCTTTGAAGGATGAGCTGGGCTGGTTTAGCCACTGGTTGCCCACTGCAACCTGTGTGCACCCCATACTCGGAGCCACTCGCCTCCTGGCACCAGTTATGCCTCCAGACAGCAGCTTCTGACAGAATACACCAAGCCAAGCTCCCAGTGCTGATTTTTTTTTTTGCTGGCTACACACTAAAGCCTTTTGCTTCTCTGCACAGAGGATGGACAGACTGAGGCCAGGAACAGCTACAAACCCACCTTAGAGAACACAAGCAGGGGGCCTGGGAGGACACTCAAGTCCTCCTTTCAGGCTGGAGAAGGTACCAGCTTTGCTTTTCAAGTAGCTAATACATTGGTGCCCCTTTAGCAGTGCTGGCCCTGGCTGCAGCAGGGCAGCAAACGCCTGCTTTGGAGCTTTTCTCCCAACATCTCATGTGGCCACACATTGTCCTACCCAGTAAAAGCAAAACACTCCCATGCAGGACACCGGGACTTGCTGCTGGGCCAGCCCAAGTGACTGAACCCCCTCCAGTGACACCTCAGGAAAGCAAGCGCTGAGCCTCCACTTACATTCCTACCAGAGGAAGGCAACACACGGGCTCCAAAGCCACGTTCCCCAAAGCTGAGCCCCACGTAGCAGCAGCTCTCGAAGCTGCGATTCACCCCATCGCGCTTGGTGCTTCATCACCAGTGGTGGGTGACACCCTCCTACGCCGGCTGCCGTCACCCCAGGTCCACCGGAGCAACCTCCTCGGCACCGAAATTATTAGGGTTGAAATTTGGGGGAGGCGGTTTAAAGAACAGATGGTCGTGCTTTAGTATCGCAACACACTGCCAGTTAATTAATGCTAGCTGTAATTAAACTTTACACAAATTAGCTGTCAGCTATGCTAAAGGGAATCATTTCTCTCAAATGCCACCTTGAATCGCTGAGTTGTGAGACTTTTCTACAACGTAATTAAAAGCAGGAGGCTGGCATGGAAAGGGGTGGGTGGCAGAGGAGGCAACAGGCAAAGTTGTAAGGCTGGGAAGCAGCTGGAGATCCCCACCCTACATGAGCAGCTCCTCTTCTCTGGGTTGGGGAACCCCAGGGGTTCAGCTTGGCTTTTATCAGAAGAGAGAAACCCACCAGGATACAAACGAGGTTCCCTCCCGTGAGTCAAAGTTTAAGCCTGAAGTTGAATTTTTCCACTCTTAAAAGGAGAAAGGTTTGAGCTCTAGAGGCCCAAGTGGAGATGGCAAGACTTTGGCAGGACAAGGAGAAAGTTGGGTTGGGAGCTGGCGCAATGAAGTCCTTCTCTTCAGAAAAAGCAGAAAACAAGATGCGTTTGGAGGGAGAGGGCTGGTTTTGACAGGTCTTCTGCTTAAAAGTAAGAAGTCTGTCAAAACAGCCACGGTGACATTTTCCAACAAGTTGCATCTTATTCCAAGTGATGCCTTGGAAATTTGAGCTCATTCCTTGCTTCGCGTGTTTGCCAGCGCTCGCCGAGCTTGGAGATGACTAACGCAAGAGCACCATGACCAAGCAGGCGAACACACTCTTGGACTGGGAGCAACTGGGAATGTTAAGGCTAATTTATCCCAAACCAACATGGGTTTTGGCTGGAAACCAAACTGAGGAAGCATACAACAAGTGTCCCAGTATCAAATCTACTGATGGTGGCCAGGAGAAGTCTTCAAACACACCCCCGTTTCCACACAAATATACAGGAGACATCACTGAGTACCTGAGCATAGTGACAGCCAGCTCCAGAAGAAGTTCCAGGGTCTAAACAGGCAGGAGACGAGGCTGAAAACAAAGCAACAGAGAATCCACAGAGAAAGCAAAGCTGGAAGAAAACAGAGCCCTAACCTTAGCCCACCCTGGGCTTAAATAGCCCTCCTGGGTGAGTGGGTGGGGGTCAGGGCAATTAGAGCCAATTAGTGCACTTTGGATGCATGAGGTGAACCCACAGCCTTAAGGAAGAGCCCAGTAACCCCAGTTAGACTTAATGACTTCAGTCCTTGGAGTTATTTCCCCTCTTTCTGGTGCTGCGAGCCACCTGTAACCCTGTCCAGGTGCTGTGGATGGTGCATCACCACCCTAGCCCCGTGTGAGACTGAGGTGATGGGCCCCAAAGTCAGCTCAGGGGCAGCACGTGTGCTCTGGGGACCTGTCTCAGGCAGCCCAAGGCGTTCCTGATGCTCGTGTCTCAAGCAGACGAGGGTAATTGATATGCCCAGATGTTCCCCACTCCGTGATACAGAGGAAAACAAAAATCTCCGTGGCTCCTGCCAGACTGACATGTGGAAAATTCCTTCCTGATCCCAAATCTGCTGATCAGATCAAGCACTTCGGGGAGACTTGGCGGACGAGCGCGTCTCAGGAAGTTGTCCCTACACCCTCATGGCCCCTCCAGCATCCCAGCTCCCACCCCGCCACCATTCACGGCACCTGGGAGCACAACTGGCCAGATGTGCGCCTGGGAAACCATTTCTCCTCGCCTCCTGCAGACAACTGGATGAGGCTCAGGATAAGTTATAGTCCTGGCCTTGCTGCAGAGCTCCGAGTGTTGCGAACATCTCGAGGGCAGAGTGGGACGGCCTCCTCTCCGCGGGCAGGAGCGGGAGGGATTTATGAATTAAGGTCAGGAAGGGCCACCGTGCCTCTCTCCCCTGCTCCTCCCAAATGCATACGCTGCAGCTATTTTTCTCCTCCAGCAGCTGAATTAAAGCCTCTGGTTTGTAGCAATACCAAATCTCATTTTGGAGCCTCTGAGCAACAGTAAATCCCTGGTCCCTTGCTCTCCATCAGCCCTCGTTGCCCTGCAGCGTGTCCTCCTCCAAGGTTGCCTTCGGCTTCCAGCAATTAGGGCTTCTCCAGCATTTTGCTTGACAGGCTACAGGCTCTGTTTCCAGCCTGATATGCACAGAGGGGTTTAATTCCTCTGCACCAGCTCTTTCTGACCTCTCCTCAGGGATCCTGAGCTTCCCACCCCACCACTCATCTCCCACCACCACCGAAGGCCCTTCACCTTTTCGGGGTGGCCGGTGTGGCGAGCAGGGCTGGTCCCAGTGGTGGGGTGGATTAGCTCGACCATATTCCCCCGCGCACTGGGCAGACTCAGGAGCACTGCTTGGCTTTCCTTCCTTTTTTTTTCCTTTCTTTCTTTCTTTTTTTTTTTTTTAAAGCTCAATCAAGGATCACATCAACTTCTCTTTTTCCTGTAGCTGTGCACTGGGAGCTCATGATGAGGGAGTTATACACCCATGACCCCTAAATCCTTTTCTGAGTCACTGCCGCTGCAAGCTCTGCTCTCCCATCCTAGAGGCAAACAAGCCGGCTCCTTTGTTCCCACCTAAGCTACACTGGCCTCATACAAAGCACCAAAGCCGTTGGTGTTTTACACTTTGGGAGTGCTTTTTTTTAACTCCAAAGCAGCACAAAACAGTCAGAGCAAGGCACTACCTGCAGCCCCCAGCGCAGACCAGGAGGGATTGAGCTGCGTGTGGCTGGGGGCTGGGTATTACGAAAATAGGGGTGAAAAGGCTGAAGGTGGATCTGGATGTGAACCTGCACCAAAATGTTTGTCCTTCCGGGGTTTCTGAGCTGGTGGCAAGAGGGACTCCAGCCCAAAGAGCAGGAACACCCCAAGCCAAAAGAGATCCACATCTTTTATACGAGGCTTCTCTGCCCCCAATTCCTTACTGCAGGGAAGCTCCGATCCTTGGCTCCGTGTCACAGTTTGTCCAGCCCGCAGCTGCCTTGTCCCCCGGCCAGGAGAGAACCTCATGGGAATTGTTTGCTCATCTCATGCTGGACCCGGGACATACTCCTGCTTCTTGCTTCTCTGAGCAAAATGGGATTCATTTTGAAAAAGAAAACAGAGCACACTCGAGAAGCAGTGGCTGCAGGGCTCTGGTTTTGCTCCTTCCTTCCCTTACCAAAAGTCAACCAGAAGCAGCCCCCCAATGCCTGCCTGAGCCGAGGGAGGCAGAGAGCTCATTCCCAGCCTCATGACACCCAGAGCTGCAGGAGATACTGGCAGCCTTCCCCTACCTCCTCCAGTTCAGTTGAGGAACAACATGTTTTCCTCCCTGCCACCATCCTTTTTTCTCCGTCTCCTTCTCATGGTGCCACTCTGGCTCCGACTCTCCCTTCTCATGACATCAGCATCACGGTACCCAGCTCATACAGCCCCGTCTTGCAGCCCACAAGCTCCTGGGCTCTCTGTGCATGTGTTTGTGCACATGTGCCTGCACACGAGCTCCACCTCTACAGCATCACTGGCACTGGGAGTCACTTTATTGGCTGCCTCCATAGTTTAAGGTTAAAAAAGGTGGGTTTGATAGCAAAGGAGTGGGTGTTTGGTCAAGGATGTGTCATATCCAACTGAGCTGTCCCACGCCAGCAAATACCTGGCAGAGCCTCACTTATGTTCTGCATTTTCTGTGCCCTGCTCAGCTGGAGAGAGCGCAAACACAACCCTGGGGAGAGGTCTGAGCAGGGTTAACAGGAGGTTTGGTGTGAGGGGGGTGTGGGGAGCACGGTCTGTGGGTGCAGAGGGTGTTGGTCAAGGGCGGGTGTGTGTTTCTTCCTCCGGCTGCACTGAATAACCGTTCCCATCTCACTTGCTGGAGATTTGAGGATTCACTGCCTGGCTGCGGCGCGTGTCCGCTTCAGGACGGGCAAGGGAGATTTCCTGGAGGAAAGCCCAAACGGAACCCACGTGCAGAATTCCCCCACCCAGGTACAAGGCGTCAGCTGTCACCGAGCATCGTGAGATGCAGGGATACAGGTCCAGACAATTTGTAGACGTTGCAAATAGATTTGACAGCATTGACAGGGAGCAAGTTGAGGACACCACCTGCAGGGAGACCCCACCGGAGCTGCAGGCGTTGGCTGCTCTGAAGTTGTTCAATAAATTCCTGGATTTAAGGCTGTGAGAGATCGTTCAATCATCCTGGCTGACCTTGTCCATCACAGTTCCCCCCTCACATCAGGAATCGCAGCAGTAGGGGTTATTCGAACCATTTTGGGTGCTGCAGAAGGGAACCCTCAGTCCTGCTCCACCACCCGCCCACCCAAAATACATCTCCCAGCCTGAGGCAGGGCCTGTCTCCAGCATCTCTCACTAAATCAAAGGACCCTTATCCTCCCTGAGGGTAACTCTGTGTTGTAATCTCAGCAGGGAGCTTTTCACATCTCTCACCGTGGGGTTTTTTTCTCCTTGTGGTGCCTTTGTTTTGTGCCAGCCCTGGCTTCAGGGATAAGCCTGGCTCCGTGTCGGTGCAGGGACACCTCACCCCACCCAATTACCCATCTGAGAGGCAAAGATCTAAATCGAGCACATCAACCTAAACTGAGCACATTGACCTAAACCTCACTATGGTGGGTTAGTGAGTTGGGCATCCTGGGGTGGACCCAACTCTTTACACTGCAGTAGCACAGGCAGGTTCTGTCCCGTGACCTCCTGCCATCACACAAGCCAAGAGCAAAGGGACAAATCCTGGGGTAGAACTGGGGCTGGTCCTGCTCGCAGAGGCTCTGTCAGCCCTCTCTGTGGGCTCCTCCTGACTAACACCAGCTTAAGAGGAGAACCAGGTCTAGGTCATCACTTAAAAGAACTGATGGATTCATCTTTGAAGTGAATCTCTGGGGGTAGTTGAGGTCTCACACCATCCAATGCTGAGGATGGAGACCCCAGCCCTGCTCGCAGCCCTGCCATGATCCAGAGCGTGGGACCTGCTCCTCAGCTTCTCCATCCTTAAATCAGGGACAGCAAATACTTTATTATTTATTATACACTGTATTATTCATCTATTCACTTTATCGATGAGCAACACAGGCCACCAGGCAGGATGAGGACCCTGGTAAATAAACCAACGCAGAACTGGAGCTCCCAGCAAGTCAAAACCTGCCCATCTGCAGCTCCGGAGTTCAAGCGATGACTTCTTCAAGCAGCCTCCAATTTCCCGAGTCTCTGCTCTGCAGTATTTACTTTTGCTTTATATTGCGCTCGGAGGGCTCCGGATGCCAAGGACACGCTTCCGATTATCTGGTCCCGCATGCGCGTCCCCGCGCCCTGGCTCAGGTGTCGAGCGGCCAGGAATAAATTACGAGCGAGCCGGCGCGAGGAAACGTTGCGGTTCATTAAAACCCTCCTTTCCATTTGCACTGGGAGTTTCTCCGGTTAGAAGTCAAACTGCACACCCGCCGCTCGCTAATTGCGCTTTGCAGAATCAAAGGCTTTCGCCAAAGGGATAAATATATAAAAATCGTCGGGAAGGAAACATTTTCTTCTTGAATTCCAAGTGCGAAAGCGGAACTTAACACGGGCGCCTTTTGATAATAAAAGCGGTGGAAACGGGTATCTGATCTCGGTGGCTAAAAGCAGCTTGAAACAGAAGTGAAAGATTCGCTTATCAGGCCAGGAGGACTGTCCTAAGCGACTGAAATTACATTAGGAAAATCATGTCCCTCTTTCCCTCTATAATTGTCCCGTGTTGGTTTAGCCTCTTTTCCAGGTAACTCGCTCACTGAGGTATTTGTTCAAGCTCTTGCTTTTTTCCCTGCCTCTTAGATCAACTTCCCAAAGGGGCCAGCGAAGAGAATCGCTGAGACAAACCACAGCATTGGGACACCCCGAATTCAGGATCCCCCTCACCCCAACCACCAGTCTCCTTTTTTTCCCCTTTATTTCCCTATTCAGTTGTCTTCTCTCAGCCCAACATTGGCCATTCCTCACTCCTCGGGTCCTGGGACAGGGAGATGGAGGAGGGAGTCACGCGTTGTTAACCCTCACTTTCCTCCGGCTGCCGGTGATGTATTACGAGCAACGAGGCATGAGGACAGCAAGACGAGGACCACGGAGCATCTTCGCTCCAGCCCAGCCCAGGGCTGGTTAATAACCCATTTCAAAGGGAAACTATGAGGAGGGGACACACCCACCCACCCACACACACAGAGTACTTACTGGGTGAAAAAGTAGAGAACGTTGGGGTTTGATTTAATTCATGCCTTGGTTCTTAAAGAGGAAAAATGTCTCTATTGCAGCTGGGGCAGCTTGAAAACACAACGTCTGCACCACGCTGGGAGGATTCAGGCTGGAGCAGAGAGGCCAAATCCTGCTCCCAGTTATGGCTTCAGACACTTGGGTGGTTCCTGGGGCAGCGCTTCCTCCACTGCTGCCTAACCAAGGCAAAACCCACGCACGTGCCCCTGTATTGATGAATTTTCACCTGGTTTCTGGCTCAATTTTCATCATCTCCGTTCCTTTTCGCCCGAAGGATCGAGTTAGTTCACTGATTACAAGAGGAAAAAAAAAAATAGACAAGATGTGATTACTAAATAAATAAATAACAAGAATAAAATAACTCCGCTGGAAACTCTGCAGCTTTTTTTTTTTTTTTTTGCTAAAAACAACTGTGAAATTTATGGAACGACGGCTAAATTGAATGAGATTAGGAAGAAAAGGGCCTGTCTATTTCTGGGAAGAGTTTTCAGAGTTATCATAATTAATTATAACAAACATTTTGCAATGCACATTAAGTCCCAGGCTTCGAGGCTTAGGCTGGCTCCTGTCACTCCAGCTTGGGATGCTGGAGGCATCTTCGCTGCATCCTTGTGTTGCTTAAAAACATCTTAAGCAGGGTTGGTTTAAAGAAGTCCAAGGTGCTCAGTGCATCCCAGCAGCTCTGGGGACCAGCTCCTCCGAGCAGGATCCAACCCGAGTGTGCACATAGAAATTCAGCATCCAGGAGGCAAATTCAACCAGGGCAGGGCAGAAATGCCTGGAGCAGATCTGAGGGATGAAGGAGTTAATGGTGGACTTGGTTTTGCCTCTCTGGACCCTTCCCACAGGTGCCGGTGCCAGGCTGAGGAGGATGGATGGGCACTAATGACTCCAGAGTCACTTGTCAAGATTTAATTAGGGACTGCTGGCTGCAGCTCCGGCTCCACTCCCACCTGCGGCTCCTGGCTCTGCATAAATGGTAACTCCCAACACGGCGCAGCTCATAGAAGAGCCTTCAACTCTCCCTCCTGGCTGCTCAGATCAGAAAGGGGATGGGGAAGGATGTCAGGGGAGCCCAGGAGAGGTGCACAGGCAGGAAAATTGGGGGAAACAGGGTAATAGGGATGTGTGAGGATTCACGCAGAAGAAGCAGCTCCTCAGAGCTGAACGAGGGTAGATGGTTGGATTTGATGATCTTGAAGGTCTTCTTCAAGCAGAACAATTCTATTGCATTCGCCTCTAAACACACACACACACACTCACCCCAGGTTTTGGGGGTATTTTGTGTTTCCTGAAGGTTCCAAACCCATAAAAACACTTGTGCTGGGTCTCCTCCCTCTGGCACAGAGATCCAGCAGCTCTTGCCCTGGTCCTACAAGCAGGGGTAGCTCAGCATTGTGATGCTCAGGGCCGTTTTAGGTCCCAGATGCAGCAAGGGCTGATCCTGCCCCAGTTGTGTCCTTGGAGCAAGCCTGGAGCTCGGCACACTGCCACTCCTCACTGCCTCCTGGCATCTCCAAAGTCTCCTTGAGTTTTTGGCCCAGCGACAGCAGGAGGTGGTTGGTTGGGCTTCTCCTGCAGCTAACCGGAGACATTTATTATTATTATTATAGCTCCGTGCTGATCACCAGCCCCTGCCTCACTCAGGGTGCAACTACCCACCAGTTACAACCAAGACAGATGCAGGGGCAAAAATCACAGCTTGCAAAAAGAAAAAGGGGGCACTTGTGACACTCTGGTCACCCCAGAGCACCCCGTGGGAGACACAGGTCCTGGGCACAGCATCCCCACCACCTGCACCATCCTGCGGCCGTGGCCCTGCTCCAAACGGACTCTCATCCCACCGCTGATTTTTCGGCTGCCTGTGCCAGCAGGTAAATCACTGCAAGTTCTTGTGCTTTCAGCGAAACTGAGAAAGGAAAGGGAGCTGGAATAATAATGCTAATAATTAAACAAAATAATAATCCTTCTACGCCTCAGCAAGGTAATAATCTGCTGTGGAACCTTGACCGCCGCTGGGTGCTGCGCTGAGATGGGTGCAAAGAGCACCCAGCACATGTTATTGATGCCCTGCAACACGGAGAGCTGGGGGAGAGCCCCTGGGTGGGATGTGGGACCCCCTCGGTGCCACCTCACCACCAGCAAACACAGAGCCAGCAAAGCTGGAAGTACCCCAGAGTCAAGAAGAAGGTTGATGTGCCCCTCACTTTCCCTTGACTTGGGTCACTTATTTCCACAGGGCTTTCTGGTTTGGGTCTGGCTTCTGATGCTAAATGAAATATTTCAATCTAACATGAGCAACAGGTTTAACTTTCTAATCCACACACCTCATCCCACCAACGTGCTTTAACCATTTAGGCAAAATAATTGTGTAGATCCCAGAGAGAGATCCCCAAATTCCCCTGACACGCTCCCATAGTGATGACTGACAGGAACACTCATAAAGCGTATTGTAATTTTTAGCTCCTCTTTGAAACCCAGGGGACAAAAGAATAAACTGAGGACAGCCAACAAGGTTCAGGATGACCTAAAGCATTGTGGGGGGGGCATATTTTACCATTTCCAGTGTTTCTCTCTGCTTCAGTGGTCAAGCAAGTGGCTCGACGGCACCAGCAGTGGTGGCAAAATGAGCAGAGCTATTCCTCCCGGTGCTGGTCCCAGCTTTGCAGATCAGAGGAGTTCGGATTAAAAGGAACCAACTCGTTTTGGTGTTAAATTTGGTTTTAAGCAAGGTGATGAATTCAGCTGCCAGCCAAGGGTGCCCGGCTGGGACCCATGGGATTGTCAGAGAACAAAAAAAGGCAAGAAATCCAGAGTTAAGATTCCTCCCCTGAGCAAGAACTGCCTCAATATTTAAGAAAAAAAGAGCCAAGTTATGCCAACGCAACGCCGCTGAAAATTTTCCCTTAATCTGCTACCATGATTGAGCCAGATGGATAAAATTAAACCTACTGGGGATGAGCCACACGTGCTTTTCTTCATTTGCAACCAATATATTCACTCAGCCTTCCTGCATGGATTACGAAACGCACATCTCCATGCTTTCGGAGCCCAGAAATCAAGAAATAATGGCATAGAATTAATATAAATATTGGGGGAAATCACATTTCCTGTCGTTTAAAGAAGAAATCTTTCTCCAACAGCAAAGCTGGCAGGCCCACCACAGCGCTGCCGGTTAAAACAATAATGAAAAATCATTAGATGGGACACAGGAATCATGAGACAGATGCAAAATCATGGTATTTTTTGAAGCGGAGATTAAATCTCACCCTTTGATACACATCCCACAATCCCACGTTGCGTGTTGGAGCAACAGGGTCCACGGGGATCATCTATCGGTGGGGAAACCCAAGACTTGTGCTCGTATCTGAGAAGCTGTGGGTTTGTATTTTCACATCCAACAGATGATTTTATGTGTGTATATAAATATAGATGTATATATAATGTCTCTCCCAGGTCTTCCTCACCGTCCCATTCTTACGGGGTCTGGGGAAGTTCATGGAGATCCCTGTTTCCCCCTTGCAGGCGACAAATCCATTGCGTAAATGGAGCTGCCTTTGACTCAACAGCCTGTGCCTTTGATGCGTTTTGGCAGAGGAACATCATTGACTCATATCATAAATCAAATATTTCTCCCTGCCAAGCTCCAGCCAGGCTTTGAACTCTTTCATTAGGGTTTGGGGACACCCTGTCCCGGCTGCCTGGGCTCAGACCCAAATCCTCCCCTCCCAGTTTCATTAGCAGAGAGGAAAGGGGGGGTGGGGGCTCAAGGTTACCCTTGGGGTAGGCGAGTTGGGGATGGGGTTGTCCCCCTTTCACAGTGTCCAGGCAACGTGCAATGGGGGGTGTTTGCAGATGGGGGGATCCCAGAGCCGCATGGACACCCAGAATCAGAGCCCATGGTCGAGCTAGGGTGGCTCAAATCAACTTATTCCGTCACCTTCTGCCTCATTTTCCTCCTTTCTGACGTGCCTCTGCTGCTCTTAATATCGATAATTGATTTTTGAGGTGCCCAGATGAAAAATAAAAAGCGAAGACCAGCCCAGTGCAGGAAATCACAGCAGAAGCAAAGTCAGGAGGACTCTGTAACCCCAGCTGGCTCCTCTCAGCCCACCTTCTCTCTCTGTCTGCAGCGATTGCCATCCCTCAGCCATCACCCTGACTCCACAAGAGTCTTCTCCAGCCTTCGCACCCCCTCCTGGGAGGCACTGACGTGTTCTTGGGCTTAAAACTGCCGCTGCTTCAGAGGGTTTTTCACAGATTCCTTTGGGAGGGTGTTAATTCTTCCCAGAAAACTGTCCCCAGCTCACTTCCCAGGTCCAAAATGACCAAAAATGAAGAGTGTGGAAGAAAAGCTCCATCGTGCATTGGACACCAGGCAGGCAGCAAATACCCCTGCTACGCCAGAGCGCGCCTGGGGACTTTCCTGCCCCAATTCCCCTCTTTGGAGGATCAACCTTGTTTGGAGGCCCACCCCTGTTTGCAGGCCCAGCATTACCTGTGTTGGCAGCAGCAGACTCCAGCCGTTTGCTCTTCTCCCACGCCTGCTGAAGATGGAGCAGCCCAATCCATCACATCGCTGTACCCAGAGCCGAGCAAGCACGTCCCTCCTGAAGCGCTGAAGCCAACGAGTGTCTCTGCCAGGACCAAAGCAACGACCATTAGAGGCTCCTTTAGGAAAATTCCAGCCCAAGGTTCTAAAAGCAAGTTAGGGACAGGAGGAAAAAAAAAACCCAACAGCAAACCCACAAATGAATTTAATAAGAGCTTAATTGGATTCTCCACAGCAGAGAAAGCTGCTGCTTCCCAGTAAATGCCCCCTGCAGCAGCAGCCGATGAGTCAACCCATTCCCCACCAGTTACACCAGTGCAAAAGTCTCTCCTTGCATGATCACAGCCCAGGACATGTCCTTGCATCCCCACCACACTTGGCCCAGCCAAAATCCACAAGGTGATGGGCAGGTGGGTGCTGCAATGGTGCACGGCCACCACCAAGCCAGGTGGCCTCAGGGGATCCCAAGGAGAAGAAAGCAGCTGAAAATGATGGGGAATAAACCCCAGAGCTGAAACCATCCCCTGCAGCCCCCTGGCTGTGGGTTTGGGCACAAAAAGGGACTGTGTTTGTCTTTGGATCCTTCTCATGGCTCCAAGCAGCAGCTGCTAATTGCAAGGAGGGCCTGAAGCTGCCCCCATGGCAGATGTGACCGCCTCAGGAGAGCAGAGGGTCCCCAAGGGAGCAGCTGAGCCCCATTGCTGGGGTCACTGGCACACATGGGGCTGACAGGGCAACCAGCCCTCATCCCTGTGGCTCCTGGTTCCTCCTGGACATTGCCAACCCTCCCCAGCACTACCCCACCCTTTGCCACATCGCCAACCAACCTCTCCCACCCAGGATGGCTTCGCTACTTCGTGCTTCCCCCGACTGACCCACATCAGCTACAACTAAAAAGAAAAAAATCTATGGAGCAAAGCTGTGTTAAATCACTGAGCCAACACGCCTGCTGCTAAGATAAGCACAGCTACCAGGGTCTCTCTCGCTCCATCTTTACTGCCGTAGGATTCTCAGAGCCAGAAAACCCAGGGAGACTCATTAGGAGAAGCGGCACTTCTGGCTGGATTTACTGAGGGTCTCTCTCCGGCCTCCTCGCGCCCCTTTTTCGCTGCGGGAAGCCTTGCCCTCGCTCTGATCTGGTATGCAGCGTGCCGAGCCCATAAGGCTTTCAAAAATAACACGCTATTAAAATAGTTTTAATCAGAATTCCTCCAGCCAAGACGCAGCAGCCAGAGATCCCGCTGTCTCTGGCAGAAAAGGAGCTTGGAGAAATTAAGCGGTGATGGGAGGAAGTGATTTCCGAGAGCCTGATTGTATCTCGCTCCATCAAGGTGGACCTGGAGTTGTTCGTGAGGTTCCGATCCAGGAGGAGAAACCCAGCGTGGCTGCAAGAATAAATTTAGATGAAGAGCTGAGGATCCAACAGCAGCTCCTGTTTCTGCTCGAGGTTTTCTCTGTGATCTTGGGCAGGTTGCGGAATTTCTCTGTGCCTCAAGTTCCCCAGTAATCAAAAAAGCTTTTGCTTCTCTTTTCTTCTGCCCTACCCACCTCTTTGGAGTCGAGGTTGTCTCAGCGTGTTTTCAGAGCAGCATTTTGATCTCAGTTTCAGTGCTCTACTGAAAACAAGGGGGATTCCAGCTCCCCTTTGGCACACGGGGAACTCAGCAGGACCAGGACCTGCCATGAGTTCTAGCTTCTAAGAGCAGCATGTGCTTCAAAAACCCCATTTCAGTCAATACATGGCAACAACTTTGCACAAAATGAGGCAATGGGTTTGGCTTTCTGGGGTCTCCAAAAGGGCACAAAAAAAGTCCTTTCTGACAAGATCAGCCTCCAGCCAAGGGATTACCTTTCTGTCCACAAGAGCCCAAACCAGCATGCTCAGAGTAACTCAACCATGGTGGCCATGGGTAGACAGGAGGAGGAGGAGGGTGAGGGGTCCCTGAAAGCCACTCAAATTCCTGGAAAAATATTTGGGAGTGGGGATGTGGAGCTCACGGCAGCCCAAGCACGAGCTCGTTTGCTTCAAAAGTCAGACAGATGGTTTATAGCTGAGAGAAAGAGGCAAACAATGAATGGGTGCATTGGAAAAAGCCAACAAAAGCCAGATGTTCGGGCTTGCTCGAATAACTTTAAAATACACTTTTTAATTCATGGATTGCTGTGAATTGGGTTTTTTTTTCCTCTATTTCCAGCAATCCTGAGGCACGTGATGCCTCTGCCTACTCCCATCCCAAAAGAAGGAGAGGGCTTCCCCACTTTCTCGCCATTGCTTTAGAGGAAAAAAGAGTCCAGCCCTCATTTCCCACCCTCCCACTGCAAAAATCCCTTCCCCACACACGCCTCCAGTCTGCCACAGCCCAGTCCTCCCAGTTTGGCAACTCCAAGCCTCACTGCCAACCACCAGCTCAATGCTTTGCCGGGCAGACCTCATCTCCAGGAGATTCCTGCCCGTCGCCACGTGGAGACACGCAGTCACGGCCTCGGATTTAATTAAAATAAAATACCCTTCGCCAACAGGAGCCTCGTTGTCTTTCAGGGTTGTCTCCATAATTATAAAATAAATTGCATTTCTATTGCGCCTTTCATCCTCGGATCTCAAAGTGTTTTACAAGCGCTTATTAATTTAGCTCCCAAATAGCCTTTCCCGCTGATGCCGTATAAAAATTTAATAAACAGGTAGTGGGAGAGGCAGGGAGATGCTCGGGGGCATGTGGCAGGTCAGCAGCGAGTGCAGCGGGGGGAACCCCCAAAAGCCAGAGATTGCAAGGCATGAGGGGGTTAAAAATGGGGGAAAAAGCTGTGAAATAGAGATGTGACCATCGCTGCATCCATCCCCACATCGGGGACCCCAGAGCTCCCCACGGCTTTGTGCTGGCGCGGGAGTTGCTACCAGGGAAGGGGGAAACCCAGTCTGGGAGCATGAAGAGCTGTTAAGGCACATGACATATTGAGGGAATTAAAAGACATTTAGGGGAATCTCCAAATAGGGTTTTGTCTTTTTTTTTTTTTCTCCTTTCTTTTT
>WEIS01027638.1:20169-31066 GCA_013389965.1 Todus mexicanus
TTTTTTTTTTTCCCTTTTTTTTTTCCTCCCTATTTTTTTAGCTTTAAAGAATACCGCTGCCTGTCTCAAGCTGTGGTAATGTATTCAGGCAACACAACTGAGTCAGAGCTAATTGAATTTAAAAGCAGGTATTACATCGGTGCCTTCGGAGTGAGTACATCCTGAAAATCACTTCAGTGATGAAGTGTTTTACCCAACTACTACTTAATCTTTTTACATAGAAAGCAGAATTAACCCCGCTGCGCCACCGTCATTAAGGGAACCAAATGAAGTTACCTGGGGAGGCTCAAATGTGCTGCAAGTGGTAAAACTTCAGCTGAAGTTTCTGAAATCCAGAGAGACTTCCTTTTTTTTTTTTCCTTCCCCTTGTGTTGTTAAATCCTGCAAAGTGGTTTAAACCAGGTCAGTTATCTGGGTCCTGTTTTACTTTCCTTCATTAAATCTGAGAGGAAATCAGTGCACCTGGCCCTGGGTATAAATCCATATATGACGGAGAGAAATAGGTCAGCTTCCTGCGCCCCTCTCCCCGGCACCACCCAGACCTGGCCCCTTTTCCCCATTCCCATCCCATTTTCTCTTTCCCTCTTGTCACGGTTTGGGGTCAGGGCACCCCCCAAATCTGCAATAGAACGCTCTCTCCCCACCCAAAAAGGGAAAAAAGGAAATAAAGGAGAGAGACATAGCGATTAGGAAAGGAAACTAGAACAGCCTTACTAAAACATGAAATAATAGTAAGAGTAATAATAATAGTAATAGTAATAATAATAAAGGTAAANAACCACCTCCTTCTCTTCAGGAGAAAGGATAGAATAAATGAAGGAAAAAAAACATACCCTGAAGAAAACTCCAAAAATAATCCCCACCGAGCATCGTTCAGACCTCCCCTGCTCTCCATCGGCTGCTAAAGTCTCAGGGTAGGTCAGGGACCCTAAAGCTATGAGACATTTACTCTTCATGGATGGAGTAAAAGCCCAAAGCTTCTTTATATAGACATATTTCATTATTCTATATGTTTTTCTATAGATTTATTTATATATACATTCTATTATTTTGTATTACATTGTGTATTACATTATACGACTTTGGATTACTTGACTTGGTATTATATGACTTTATAGACCTGGAAATTCCTTTTAATATTTTTGATATTGTATATCTCACCTCTATTATAAATTTTACGTATTATTTATATACTTGGTCTCTTACTTTACATGAAATGAAAGCGCAGAGCAATTAGCTGAGCACAAGGGCTCAATGCACCCTCCATCCCCATCCTCCAGCCGCTACAGGGATCTGGGGGAGGTGGTAGACCCTCTTTTTCTGGGCTGGAAACAGAGCAGGGAAAACACCCCGAAGAACCATTTGCAAAACAGTTCCAGCAAATCACCGGTTTTTGGCTGCCTGTATTTATCCATCAGCTCCCGAGGCAGCCACAAGGGAGCTGGCAAAAGCTGTGGGGATCCCCTCAACGCTTCATGAATTTCAAGCGCAGACAATTGATTCACATCACCAGAAATTCACACGGGGATAGGGAAGAAAAAAAAAAAAAAGAAAAAAAAAAAAAAAAGAAAAAAAATAAAAATGAGCTCTTCACCATTCATTAATTTTCTCTAAAATTCATTCATCCAATTAGGCAGCTGAAATGGGGCGTTGTAATTTAGATACCCTGTGACACACCATGACTATTGATGGTTCCTGATTCAAAAGGAACAGGAATAGAATAAATCCCAGGCTACGGGCTCTTCAAAACCTAATTTCCTTCTAGTTATGAACCAGGAAATCATCCGGAGAAATCAGAAAGAGATTCAGACAAATTTAGGTTGTGCATCAAGGAAGGGGCAGGTTCTTCACTGGCTGGGAGAAAGAGTTGAAGCCTCAGCTCTCAGCTGGAAAATTTGGGGAAATTTTCCTTTACAAAATATCTCAGCATTTATCATGCATAAATCTGAAACAGGGGCATCCACCTTTGCCTGTCCACTCAGGAAAGCATCTCCTCCAGCATCGCCAGCTTTCTGGAGTTTCATTTTCAACCTCATCATCTTTATTAGCGAGGAGAGGTACCGGGCAGGACAACCGCCAAAGTCGGTCCATCAGGTTTGTGCTGCAGAGGGCAGGTTTCAACAATAATAAACGAGGTGATTTGACGTTGCCTCATTGCCATTAAGGGTCTCTGCAATTTGCTGACCGTGATGGAAGTAGACATTACCAGGGTAATAAAGCAGCAGCGACGTGGGGGCTCGATGGATGTGACCAGCCAGGTGTCCCTGCTCCACAGGGCTCAGCCCATTTTGCAGAGGAGGAAAGCAAAGCTCAGGGTACTTGCAAGTTTTTCAAGCTGGTTTTTAAGAGGAATAAAGTTGCAGCCCTCAAAAAAAATCTCCCTGAGGTACTAAAACCACATGGAAATCCAGTTTTCCCCAATTTCCCTCCCTGACCTCACTGGGAGCAGGGCTACTCCATCCCCTTGTCTGCGAGGTGCATTGAAGTGGCCCCATTTAACACAGCTGAAGAGGGAAATTTGGGGGCAGATGAAGCCATTTGGAGGCTCTCAAGCTGGGGAAGAGAAATGGGGGACTTCACATTTCCCTAATGACCATGAAACCCCCACGGCTGGGCTCAGGGTCCTGCTCCACCTCAGGGCTACAGGCACACACAGCATAAATAATCAAGCAATAAATATTCAAGGCAGCTGGTTTCATCCTTTAAGTGAATATGGAGATATATATAGATGTGTATTTAGAGTTAGAGGCAACTCATCATCATAACATGTGAGCACTTATTGAGTTTCCCAGGATTTAGGGTGAGATCCAGAGATGCACTTTAGGTGCTGTAACTTAGGCAACGTGATGCCTAAAATAGGCGATAGGATGCTCAAGGACACAGCTTCCAGGTACGGTCGATACTGAGACCTCCAAGAGAAAAATCTCCCTTCCTGGCTACATCAAAGGACTTTCCTGATGTCCCATAGACATCTTGGGGCAGCACCAGGGTTGAAATCCAGACGTCCTCAGCTTTAGCCCAACACCTCAGCTCCCAAACCCACACAGTACAAAATCAAGGGATATAATATATATATATATGTCTATATATATATATATGTCTCTCTATATATGTCTCTCTCTATATATGTCGATATACACAATATATATATGGTCTGGGGAGCCACAGAGTTTTCACCCCTTCCCTCTGGATGCTTTTCTTTCCTGACCCCCATAATCCCTCCTTATGAGGAGCAGAACCACCTAAAAACTCTGCCTGGGGAGGCATTAGGAGGAACAAGCCACCAAAACCTTCACAAGCTGCTCCGTGCCCCAAAGGATGGAGAAGCACCTGCCTTTTTTTTTTTCTTTTTCTCCTTCCTCCAAAAAACGAAGCTCCAGAAAAAGAGTTAAGATCTGGAGGTAAAAAGGAAACTCCTGGTGCCAGGTTCCTGTCAGCACTTTGGAAAAAAATAATTTTAAAAAAGGTTCCTTTCACCAAAAGCCTCCCAGGAAAAGAAGAAGAAAAAAAAAAAAGTAAATAAATTTCACTGAGCCTTTTGAAAACGCTGTAATTGCCTTTGTGGTCTAATTGCTCCTGGTTTTACAGCCTCATTTCTTGTCATAAAATTAGTCCCACTTTTTATGCTTTTTTCCTTTGCTACTGGTCTGCGATGATTATTTTTTAATTGCTTCGGTGTGTTGATCGCTCCCACATCTCCCCGGGGAAGGGGGTGAGGGATCTAGTTCTGCTGCTGTCTCCTGCGTGGGGGATGCCGTGGCTGCCAAAGGACACGGCCTCTCAACTTTAGGGGTGAATATTAGCATTAATCTCCCTCAAATTGCCTTTAATACCCAAGAGTGGGGCTGGGCACTGAGACCGTGGATCCGAGCAAAGCTCAGCTGTGAGGGGAAGAACTGGTTCTTAGGAACACGATGGACTCGATGATCCCCAAGGGTCTTAATTGGACTCGGTGATCCTCAAGAGTCCTAATCCATCCATCCAGCTTCTTAATCCATTCATCCATCTACCTATCTCCCTACCTATCTACCTACCTACCTATCTATTTATTATGGGGATACGGTTTAGGGGTGAACTTTGCAGAGTAGGGTTGACAGTTGGACTCAATGATCCCCAAAGGGTCTTAATGCATCCATCCAGCTTCTTAATGCATCTATTTATTTATCTATTTATTTATTATGGGGAGATGGTTTAGGGGGAACTTTGCAAAGTAGAGTTGACGGTTGGACTCGATCATCCCAAGGGTCTTTTCCAACCTCAAAGATTCTAGGATTCTATGATTCTAACGCAGCAATTTCTTGCCTGGTTTTCCGAGGAAATACAAGATCTAGATGCAAACCCCAGCCATCAGGGGTTGGCTTATTCCTCAGAAGAAGAAGAAACCAAACCACCTGGAAAAGATAAAAGCAGTAGCCTCATCCGTAACCCTTTTCATAACCATCTTCTTTCAAACAACACCAACATCTCCAGCATCTGTATTTTGTTTTCTTTTTGATAGACACCTGTGATTGGAAGCCATGTGTGAAGTTTATTAAGCCCGGGTAATTTTCTATCAGTTCTGTGTGCTATTGATTCCAGCTAGACGATTATCTTGCTCTGCCTGAACCTGAAAAGTCATTTAAACGCAACACACACCCCCATCACCAAAAAAAAAAAGCATCTAATTCTTCAAAAATGCAGCTATTATGGGCTGGAGGACGTCGCCATTTTGGATGCATTAACAACGTACTGAAAATGCCTGTGTCGGAGATACAAATCTTATTAAGGAGACTTTGATGATACCGAGATGAAAAAAAGGAGGGAGCAGTTTGAGCTGAACCAAAACACGGAGCCGAAGCTGAACTTCGACGCCGCAAATTTCTGTCTCAGGGGTGGAAGGAAAATTGGATTTGCTTTGGCTCCCAGCCAGCCTTGCTTCATCCTGAACCAGCTCTCCACTGCCCAACCTCTCCCACGTCCCTGGAGTTACTCCCAGTTTATGGCATAAGCAAGAGTGAGCTCAGAGAGAGCAGCTCTACCCACCGCGCTGGCAACGCTCGGAGCTGGCACGGCTCCACCTCGGCCTGCAAGTCTTGCACAGTGTCAGAAATGCAGCTCCTCAATGCAGAAAAACAAACCTTGAAGCCTTCTCCTGGCCATGAAGAAACCCTTCAGCCCAACCAAGGGCTTCCCACGTGCTCCTCTGTGAAATGAGAGCACCCAGGGGCCACGGGATGAAGGTCACCATGTCCTACAAGCATCCTAAGTCCAAGAGCAGCCACCCCAAGCGAGCAAAGCTGTTTTCCACAGCTGGATCATCAATCTCATGTTTGGGGCTCCACACCAAGACAACGGCGGCAAAACAAGACAGACACAGGTCCCAGCCAAACCCAAACCTTCCCGGAGCTGTGGGATGCCAGGATTTGGGTCAGGCCCATCTGTACTCCGTTCCTCAGCTCTCTCAGCTAACTGGCACAAACCACCCTGCAGTGACATTTAAAACACATTAATTAAGAAATCAAAATGTAGTCGTCTAATTTAGCCTGTTCTCCAAGCACAGCTCCTTGTCAGTCGTGGGGACTGGCACAACCTGCCTGTCTCCAAGCCCTGCAGCATTCCCCGCCGTGCTGTAGCCAGAAATGTCCTTTTTTTTCCACCCATTTTCTGTAGGTTTAGGTCACCTTCACGTTCTTACACCACGTCAGACCAGCACAATCCAGGGACATCAACCACCCCAGAGCCACAGCACAAGGAGAATTTGTCCTGGCTGGACTTAAAAAAAAAAAAAAAGAAAAAAAAGCAAGCAAAAAGCAAAGTGCAGCTGAAGGCTGCAAGATGAGTTGCGGGAATGAGAGTGCTTTGTGGGACATCATCCAATTCCTGCTGGACAGAATCCATCATCCCCTCGGTACTCACCTGTCTCTGCGCCAAGAGACACCAAAGATAGCCTGGAGCTTCAGAGACCTCCCAAACTTCATCCTCCCAACTCGGGGTGGAGCATCTTTGAAGGAACGGGGAGGGGAACCCCCAAATGGGATCGCTAGATCTTAGGAGCATCCAGAAAAAATGATGGGAAGCAGCAGGACGGCTCCCCAGGGCTGCAACACAAGACCTTGTGCTTGTCCCAGGCGTTCTCCAAACTTCCCTGGAGAACATCTCCAATATTGCATCTCATCAGCAGCCCAAGAGAAGAGAGGCAGGATGAGCTCAGGCTCAAATCTCCTCTGCAATTCAGCTCATCGCGGGCAGCTGGGGGGGTTTGGAGATGGGGCTGGAAGCCTTTAACACCTCCCAGCCCCTGGTTTGGTTGAGTTCCCAAGGAAATAGTTTGTTTTTTGGGCAGTGTATTGGGGGGAATTGATGAACAGAGGGGAAGAAATAACCAGCTTCACCCGTGATGCTCCATCATCACCGGTTGAAGGCGGCCGGGCTCTTCCCCGCAAGTTGAGGAGCAGCCCCATGGCTGTGACATTTGCGATGCATTAAGTTTAAACATTTTCAATAAAGCAAAACAATCCATTCCGACTTGCTTTATGATTCATAGTAATTGCAAATAGAAGCAGTTAATATAATTGTCCAGCTGAGACCAGCAGGCTGGGAACATGTAGCAGTGAGATGTACAATCAGGGAAGGTTGGGAGGGAATTTAAGTGCAGGTTAAGCAAATGCATTACTTTAATAACACCCAGAGACAGCCCTTGTAGTTATAAAGAGGAGAAAATAAATATTGTACCAGAAATCTACAGAATGGGTGGTTTTATCACCAAGAACTGCCCGCTCGCTATTTACTTTCAATTTAGATTTTACAAAAGCTGCACTTGCCGTGTTTTTTATGTAGGGAAGAGAATGACTTGAATTGACAAATGACCTTATTCCTCCATAACTTTGAGAAGGGAGCCTCAGTTTCTCGAAGAAAAATGATCACCTCCCAGCAGTCGTCCTGGAGAGAGAAAGATGCTTTTATCCCTTTTTTCTTTTTTTTATTAAAAAAGAAAAAAAGAGAAGAAAGAAAAGAAAAAAGAGAGGACTATAATTCAAAGAGGAGATGGTGCTTCCACTCCTCTCTGCCTTGGAGATGGGCCAACCTCTTTGAGGTCTCCAAATCGCAGAGGGAAGGGACCTGCTTCTCTGCAGTGGTTTTGTCCCTGAATTTCAGCCCTTTCCTTACTTTATCTCGGACGTGATCATGGTGGTTGGGAGGAGAGTCCAGCTTTGGAGAGTCCTGGGAGGAGAGTCCACCTGTGGAGAATCCTCATGCCTGGGAGGAGAGTCCAGCTTTGGGGCACAGCTCTGACACTGCGCATGACCCTACCGTGGGTTCCCCAGTCCTGAAAACTAGAGGTTTCCCCCCTTTTAAATAATTCCCTTGAGCTGGTTCCATGTGAAGCACAGAAAGAGGAGGGGGTTAAAGAAGAAGCTGTTGAAAGACATCATCATCATCATTTATCCGGCTTAACCAAACTCTGGCTCTCCAGAGAAGAACTATAGCGCTTTATTTATTAAAAGATATTTCTGAGGGCAACACATTAAATGGAAGTCTCTTGTTCGCAGCCTCCCGACTTAACGACACATAAGCAGCTAAACAAAACAGAACATCGGCTCATTACAACCATTTATAAAATATTAAGGGTCTTAAAAATTAATTATTCACAGGCACCTTCCGCTTCTTGAAGGGGGAGAGTGAGGCTGCGCAGGCTTGAGCGGGCTAGATGCGATACAGAAAGGGAAATCTCACTGTAAAATTCCCTCTGTAGAGGGAGTTTTTGCTGCTGTCCCCTGTTATTTTGGGGAGGGTGATGGATTAACACTATGGGTTGATTCTGGAGGGGCAGTGCCTGACTGTTGGCACCTCCACAGGAGGAGGCTGCATCATCCAGCATGCTCATCCGGGTGAAGGGTTCAGAAATACAGGATAAGAAATGCAAAAAATATTCAAATCCAACCCCTCCCTCCAGGTCCCTCGACCCAAACCCAAATGAATAGCGGCTCTTGCAGGTCACCTCAGGAGCAGCCGTGCCGCTGCGTGGCTGCCGACGGAGTAAACAAGGCTCTATCCAGAGGACTTTGTACCAGGGGAGGAAAGGAGGGAGGCAGGGAATGTAATTTTAAAGTCACAGAATGTAACATCAGAAGGTAATGGGATTGCGGTGGCTTTCCAGTAAATGTCATTGCTGTAATTAGGAGAACAATTATTGTCAACCGGCAGAATTGTTCCCTATCTGTCATTTCAGCGGGAACAGCCAGAGCCACAATTAACACCCGCACAGGTGGGTCGCCCGGTTCAAACCCTGCTAAATGGGATCGACGAGGGCAGAGCAGCACCCGCCGCTGGCTGGAGGTGCTGGGGAACGGGGATTTGTTAGGCTCTGTCCCCACCAGGCCCTCTCCTGATCCTCACCAGCCCTGCACAACGTTGCACCTCTTGTCTCGACAGAGACATTTAACAGCAGCCTGATGCTCTGGCCTTGTGCAGGAAAGTCTTGTAGTGGTTGCTTAACTTGGGAAAAAAAAGAATGTGCTGAACCAATTTAAGTATTTGAGATCTTGGAGGCCAAACTTGCAGCCACCTACAGCAGCAGGAAGCTGGAGGAGCTCCAGGGAGGAGGAGGATGCCCCAGCAATGAAGCCAGCCCGGGAACACGTACGTTATCTCCAGCTTCACCCCCAGCTACTGATTTTCTTGATGAGAAGGTTGCTAAAAGTGCAGCTGAAGTACAGGGGCTGATGAGTACACGAGAAGTACACGTGATGTTGGGGAAAGGAGGCGGCTGCGGCCGTGACCTCTTATTAATGGTACCTGAGTCTGCCGGGTGCTGTGGGGCTGGAGCCTAGTGGTTCCCTGCCCCACACTCCCAAATCCCCCTCTCCTGCTGCACAACCCCCGGTGCCGGCGCTGCTGGTGGTGAGAGGCGATGCAAACTGGGGCTTGGTGGAGCTCACACAGCCCCAAAGCCAAATATCAAGCAGCAGCTGCATCCCAATCCTCCCCTTGGGTAGAGAAGAGGCTCCTGCTCCAAAGGAGAAGGAGATGCAATGAAGGGAAGGAGCAGGGAGGGGACACAATTACATCCACTGAAAGCATTTGCTGCATCTTTGCCGCTTGCGACAATTAAGTGTGGCCGGAGTGCATTAGCAGCGCGCTGCGATGATTAACAAGCTCCCCTAATAGCTGTTTTTAAACCTGCTTTTTTTTAAAAAAAAAATAATAGCTGGAGCAGAGCTGGAAGGGGGTGGGGAGCCCGGGTGGTATCTCCAAGGAAACCAGAAACAAAATGGGCTTTAGCACGTCGCAGAACCAGGCGGGTAATCAAAGATTACAACCGGTTTTAATTTAAGGTTAATTATTGTTTATTCTCTGGAGGCTGCCCCAATGGAAGGCAGCAGGAGGGTTGACCTTCAGCAGCTCGTGGTGGGTTCCTCTGGTTCTCCACCCTCAAAGGCTCGCCGGCATCTCCCGGTGGGAATGGGGATGGAGAAGGGGGAACGGAGGCTGCAAGAGGGAGGAATCGATGGAGGAGGGTGGTGAAAGGAACCGGCGATGAAGGCATCCAACACCGAGATGGATCCTGTCCCAGCTGCCGGCTGAAAAGCTCCATTCAGCTTTAGTTGCATGGTTGCCCCCACTGCAGACGTGGTTAATTAATTTTGGACTCCCATCGATTTCCCGCTCGGTGGAATCGCACTGGCATTTCCGCACAGAAGCGGCTCCATTTTTATCAATGAAAATGTCTCATGTGGAGATGGCTTCCCACGGTGAGACCGTTTATGGCCACGAAAGAGAGGTGGAGGTTTTACCATGGCCAGGTGATGGGTGTTTGCTCAGGGCTGAGGGATCCTGCCCAGGGCTGGGGTGAGATGAGTGTGAGGATTCGAGGATCTCCTCTTAGCAAGGGCCATGCTTGAGGCACCAGCACTGCCCCCAGCTCCTCCTGGAGCTTATCCAGCACCTGGATCCCAGACCAGGTGTGATGTCTGTAGGTAGAGGTGGGCATGGAGCAGGACTCAGCACTCTGCACTCCCAAGTTCTCGTGGCTTTTGCTCCTCCCTGGCACCGAAAGATGCCCACAAGACCAACTCAACCTATTGAACTCACCTTCACAAAATACCCCTCCTGCTCTAATATCCCCTTGCTGGATCCAGCCTGTTTCGAACAAAGCAGAAAACAAAGATCTGGGCCATTTCTCAAAGCCTATCCTAGAAGGCATTTTTCCCCCCTCCAAAAAAAACCACCCAACCCTGTTTTGCTGCTGCCCTGACAGCGCTGCTGAGGAATAGCAGCTGAGATTAAGGCTGGTGACAACTCCCCGAAGCTCTCCTCCCTTTGCTCAGAGACAGACGTATTTAATTATGATAGAAAGGCCATCCTGGTGCGAGCTGCAAATACTTACAGTGATTTGAAGCGTGAAGCTGCATACGGTTTGCAAGATTTGAGTTCCCGGTCTGTTTGGGCTTGTTTAGACAGTTTCTGCTGTTTATTCCCTCTGTTTTTTTACACGCTCTCTAGCACCGGGGACTTCAGAAAGATGGGATCTGGAAAAAATCATTGTGGAAAGGTTTCCACAGCACTATTCCTCATTTGATGCCTGAGGTGAGACCCAGCGATGGGAGCGTGGGGTTGGATGAGGAGGGAACTGGTGCTGAAGGAGGCATCACTTCACTCCAGGAGTTGTTTTCAGTCCCTCTCTTTAGGATTCATCTCTTGCTGATCACTTTGACTTCACAGGGATTTGTGAAGGTCTCTGTCACTGGGTGCATGAGGACAGCGGGGAAAAGGAAGAGGGTTTCCCCAAGATGCTCATCCCTCAGGGTGAGACCCAAGCGTTGCCTTCTCCCTGGTACAAAATTTGGGGTAGATGCCAGTGGCACCAGAAGGAGAAACAAGGACTTTGATGGTCCTTAGGTTGGATGTTAGGAAACAC
>WEIS01027641.1:0-12902 GCA_013389965.1 Todus mexicanus
TTTCCAAATATCAGAATCTGAAACTCGAGGGGCATTCCTCAGCAGTCTTAGAAGATGACCCAAGGACTAGATGCATGGTGAAGCTTGCATATGGCCTAAAACACAGTCTCTCTAGGGTAGGGTTAAGTCACGCTGGCGGGATAGCGCAGAGAAACCTGCATTGCTTGCTAGTATAAACAAGCTATAATAGCATTCATTGCGTTTCTACTCAGACAAACCACATTTAATTACCGTGCATCCAAGTTGCAGTAATCTGGATGCAGATAGAACTGAAGTAAATTGAAAGGAAATGGATTTAACATGACAATGTAGAAAGGAAAAACACATTAAGATAAAGATGATTAGGTGGATTGGAAGAACCTTGTAAAAGATAATTGCATTCAAAACAATAGTATCTTCAGCAGGGGAATTTCTGTCAAGTGAAAGTTGTACCACTGTCACACTCAGAAAAGTGTCCACACCAGATTGTCTCTGTCTTACTTTGCATGGTGGCTCCTTGAGTTTCTCTAAGAGTTGCAGCTTCTGGCTTGACTGACACCAGCAAAGCCATTTCTCTGAATCTCTGAATCTCACAGCCAGTCTGGTATTTCTCTGTGTCTCATATCCTCCTGGGAGACAACATATGCTTCCCTTTTCCACCCTTTACGTGTTTAGACTGCAAACGCTCTGTCAGCAGTACAAGGACCTGACCCACCCAGCGGGAGAATTCACAACCTGCCCAGTCCCACCGTATCTCTGAAGCTGACCAGTTTTTCCTAGATCACTCTCATCATGAGAAGTATATAAACCCTTGGCTAACATAGGTGTTTGCTCAGTCCCATGGGGTGACTGAGCTACTCTGGTATGCGCCTCTGGAGGAACAAGAACTGGCTCTTACTGTTTGAGAGTAGTTGCATGGGGATCCAATCACTATTTCTAGCAGCGACATCTCAAGCAGAGAAAGGGATCTGGGCAGGACTGTGTTTGCCCATCTGTACTCCGCCAGCTTGTTATGGTGTTATTAGATCCATTCATCAAACCAGGAGCCAGCTTTCAAGCAGTTCAACATCCCAGGCTGTTTTGATCCAGAGCTGTGGGTTAGCCTCTGCTTTATTGCTGGTCACTGTGTTACGAGAGCAGAAACTCTCTCTAATTACTGAGTGTGAGTAAAAGATTGCATCCTTCAGCATGTACTCAGAAGCAAGGAGGTCACCATCACCCACTCCTGGATGGATGGTACAGTGTGCCGTGAGTCTCCATACATGCTGCTCCACAGCTGTTCTTGCCTGCTTGTCTCAAAAGCCAGTTACCGGTACAGTTCAGCATATAACAGGATCCCTACTTGTCATCCTTGCAGCTCAGAACTTTGAATAAATACCCCAAAAAAGTAGAAATATCCAGTTAGTCTGAATTAGCTGGTCCAACAATGCTGAGTCTATTGTGTCTTAATGTCTCCTTTGAGAAAGCAACAGCATGGCTGGTAAGGAGTAGTAAATCTGCTTGTTGTGGTCATGTTACATCAATCATCTCATCATAATTCTCCTGTCTTTGTCTGAGGCCTTTCCAAAAAAGACGGCTGCCTCGTGCCAGCTTCATTTTTACTGGTGTTGTGAGAAGGTGGTCCTTGTTTGTTCACTGTGTACTTCTGTGTGACAAGTCTATCTGACAGTCTTCTGTGGTGGTGGGGCTAATCCCATTGCCTGCAATTTTGGCTTCTATCATAATAATATGTAATAGCAACTCCTGGGTCCCTGTATCACGTATTATTTGTTTTGTCTTGGCTTTTTGTATGTTAGAGTCCCCAGGGACTCTGATGCCCAGTGGTTTTGTCAGGATTTCTTTTGTTCTTCAGTTTCTTACTGACCATGTGACAACCCACAGTCATTGTACCACCCTGAACTGTAACAGTGCTGAGCATCCCTTTGAATCTGCGCCTGTGTCTTTCTTCAGTAAGTGCTCTAGTGGACAATCCAATAGATTGGGGAGTGCAGATATATTGGTGTCAGGTATACTGCATCCAGGAAAAGTTGCTTCCATGCATATGGAATTCTATATGGAATCTTCTTGACTGCTCATAATTAACTGGTTTTGGAATGAGTCCTTCATACCTTTTCAGAGTCAGCGATGTTTATGGGATGAGTTTCTGCTTCAGAGTCCTGTTCACTTCAGCCTCCATAAACTCTAGGCATGGTTGGCACCCAACACCCCTGATTTCTCATTTTAGGAATCTCATGGTTCTTTGCCTGCCTTCCTTTTGGGATAACATGAAGACTAACTGCACATTCAGTGTGTTCTAACCTTGCTACCACCCTCCTGTTTATCAGAGCCCATCTCTACTGAGGAGATATTTGTGCTGGGACTCTGACATAAACAGCATCTTCCTCAGCAAGTTTGACTGCCACCAGTCATATTCCTAATGGTCAATACAGGTCAGCCTTTCAACCCTTGCTCTATTTTTTCTCCTTGTGGTTTCACACAGACCCCTATTTCTGTTCATATTTCATTCATGGTAATCTTCCTATTTCAGTCATGGTAACCTTACTATTTCTGTTACTTATCTCTAGATATTTGACAAGTCTCATCAGCTTCCTTGATGCCACTGGCCTTGTGATGCCAGCGTGAAACACCTTTGGCTCTTCTCTTTGATTTTTTCAGTTACTTAATACCTTTGATGTATCCCTTTGAACATATTTTTCTTGCCTACCTGGCTGCTTTAACTTCTCGTTTGGGCATATCATTTCCATCATAAGAAATGCGCAGTTTTTTCAGCTGGAAAGTCCAGCTTTTTCCAAAGTTGCTCTGAACCACCAGTCATGATATTCATGTGGTTTCCCCCATATCCAAATATTACCTCTGCTGACCTAAGTGGCTTTATACCACCAGCCTTGCTGCTATTTTCCTGGGAGGAGGGTAAGACGTGAAACACAGCCTGAATGACAGTCAAAGGAAGGGATGTTTCCCAGAAAGGGTGACGAACACATGCCAACAAGCACTCTGTGTTTCCAAAGCCTTGTGCTGGAAGCCTGCTGATATATCACATTCAGGTAACACATTTGGGGATCACAAAAAACTTCTCTGATGGCCTGCAGTGAAAAATATTCCCTTTAATTTATTTGTTTCACATCAACAACTAAAGGAAGACTTTTATCTATTTCACCTATGACAGCAAATATCTACTTAATTGACTTTTCCTCTTGCTCAGTGACTCCTGATGCTGTAAGTCTATCGGGCTACACTTTTGGCCATTGGTGGAACATAATAAAACTTCTCTGTGTGCATGTCTCAGCTGTATTCCCACAATTTGCACTTCATGCCCTCTCTTGCGATATCCAGTGCCAAAGCAGCCTCACGTGGTTAAGCCCATTGCAAGGAAAATGCAGCTCAGGGCTGCACACTCCATTGCTATGTAGGGATGGGTCATGCACAGTGGTCATGCATGCCAAGGATGGACAGGCAGTTTGGCTGTTAAACTCAGACAAGACTCTATTGGACAAGTGCAAATGAGATTTACTCTGGTTTTCTACAGAGGCTCACAATCTGGCCGAACTGGGACAGTTTTTCAGGATATGACAGAAGTCATATCCCCTGCAGTGGAGGCCCTTTCAAGCCAAATTTCTAGTCTCTGCTCCCCAGAAGCTTTAGATCTTCTCAAAGAAAGGCACCGTGAATCAATTTTAAACTACAGATACATCTGTTTCTTTTTCTCTAGCCTCGTTCTGAGAAACTGCTTTTGAACTGCTTCACATTAAACTCAGTTCCCCCAATCCAAACCACCAGGGATATCCACCACAGCAGATCTCAGCCTCAAGGGTTACATTTGGCTAGGTCATAAGACATGGGGAATAGAATCTTATATTGCAACCAGCCTTGTAGAAAGGATTGTCAAAACCTGTGTTTTCTTGTTTTCTACAAATAGCTGATGCAGAAAGCAAACAGATGAGCTGAAAGCAGCCACCTATTGATCTGTACTTATCTGCAATGCTAAGGGCCCTATTTCTGCCACATTCATTTTTCAGTCTTTTCAGTAAACCAGCTACTACCGTGATCCCTTCTCCTTTCAACCCCTGCGTACATCTGCCAGTGCATTAATTCCTAGAAATCACCTCTTGCAGTTGCTAGATGGATGAATTCGGCAGAGGCACGTCCTGCTAATATAGCAATAGTGTGCTGTTAGGTCAGGCTCAAAGTGCCTGCTTTTGAGTGATAGACAAGAGAGCGGCTATAGCGTGCACTCTACGTGAGAGATGAGGTGAAAAGAGGAGAGGGAATGAGCTGCTCCTGCAAATTTTCTACATTAGATTAGCCCCTGTCATTGATGCACAGAAACGGGTTGCTCCCAATCGCTGGGATTCAAGAAGAAAGGGACACAAAGGAGCATTGCTGGCTGGTCCTACGATCCCATATCTTGTTTAATCCCACCTTGGAGAAGAGTAACTGATGACTACTGGAACCAAATAGCTCATGTGTGAAATGAGCACGTACCTTCCTTGCCCAGAGTGGGAGATGCCAACCAAGGAAGAACTTCATCCATAAGGAAACAGCTCCACCTGTGTGATTAAAATGAGATGTGAGACACTTATAAAGATTTCTAAAGCTTACATGAGCACAACCAGCGCTTGTACTCATTGCTTTTTAAATGTATTTATTTGCATTTCTATTGTCGTGAATAGGTCAGCTTCAGTTTGATCACCGTCTTTGATCCGTTTCATTTTTTCTGACTCCCTCTCTTTGAGCTGGGGGGAGTCTGGCACCCCTGGAGCAAGGCACCCGCACAAACATCAATAAACTTGCTGGATTGGTAGGGGGTGATGGACACATTTGGTGCAGTTTGAAAATGAGGCAGAGCCACTAACGTAGCACTAGGAATCTCGCTTGAAATGACTGTTTCTGAAAATCTTGGCCAGGACAGGATCTTGTGGTTTTGCAAAACTCTCTCTTCTCCTCCATAAGACTGATTCTGTTACTTTGCTGTATTTATTGCAACCTGGGTGCAATTGGTTCTCATAGTGAATATCCTTTTAACAGCCCTACACTGATAACTCACACGCTACCTGCTAATTTGGAGAAGAATCATTGAATCTCATTTCTTCACTCACCAAAGATTCCCCTGCCTCCCTTTGCATCGTTACATTTCTGGAAGCTCTTTTCCTCCTTTTTATTTCAGTCCTGGGTGTCCCCTGAGCCCTGTGATTGCATTTAAAACAGACACAATGACATTATGAAGCATTAAACTAATGGCATTTGAGACCATTTTTCTCCCGTAAACCATTACGACGTCCCTGGAACGGCTGGCAGAGGGTTGAGCACCAGCGCCGCCATCCAGGGCTGCATCCCTCTCTGCCACTCGGTAACCGCTCTGGGATTCAAGGTGCCATGTCTTGTGCTGCTCTCGCTGTAACAGTCCCCAAGAAGGCTGTTTTGATCTTCAGATGAGTTGTTTGGCATGACCATAATGACAAATACGTGAATGGGGGGTTAACCATGAATTGCAAAGTACCCATCAAATCCCCAAGGTGGAGAGGAATATATCTTCCTTCACACCCTTTTGATGTATAGTTAATTACACGAATCTGGAACTGTTACCATGTGCAAACACAGTGAAAATTGACTTTCTAAGCCATCCCTGGCCCCTCTGCATATGTCGCTTGCTTTAGCCCAATACTGTGCTCTGCCTGTACACACACAAATACATAATCAGTGCTGCTATAGACTCTTTTTTAATAATTCAGCTTTATAATATGTTAGAGGGATAGAACGGAATGTAGCATCCTGCAGGCCTGATGCAGCTTTTAAAAAAAAAAAAAAAAGAAAAGAAAAAGAAAAAGAAAAAAACAACTTATTTTATATTGGTTGTTCTTTCTCTTGCCTGAATAAAAGCTTTAGCACAGCTTGAAAGGGTTGCATGTGCTGAAATGTAGCCCAAGGATATGTGTTATTATCCATCCCCTCTTGACCAGCAGGGTCTCGGCTCTCTCTCCCTTTCAGCCTTTTGTTTGAACAGATGGGATTGGGGAACGAAGGGAAAGAAAGGCAGTCTGTTCTCATTAACGCTCCCAGTACACAAACACAAACCTGAGCACAGGGGACCTACAGAACAGGACTGCTTCCACTCCATACACATCCACTGAGACCATATGTACCCACACAAAGGCAGACAGAAGACCCACATTGAGCCAGCTACTAGGCATTTACCAAGGAGGACTCCTCACCAACTAATTAAAAACATTTCTTTTTCCTCTCACAAGCACTCGTAGGTCATTTCCTTTTCATATTGCTGCACAATTTAAAAATAACCTTCAACTGATGTGGTGTTGAATCTGTTTTAAAAGAAAGATTGTCGCCAAATTAGCCTAAAACCTAAGGTGGGAGCATTTGTTGTGTCTTGGTCTGGCATGAGCTATGTGAAGAGGTTTCAGGTTGAGCCTGCCAGACCAGGGATGAGGTTCATCCAACCCAGCCTCTTGGCAAGGGCCAAGGCTGCTTCTTCTGGAAAAGGTGCTCAAAAACCTGCTGTTGACCATGGTGGACTGCCTGTCCATTGAGAGCATCTCACAAACTCTGTGGCTGGGTTAGGTTGTAACACTTCAAAGACTGACTCTTCTGTTTCCATCATGGCTCTTGCATATTCTTCTGTATTTACTGAGACGGATCTAGGAAGCACCTTTTAACCAAATATTTAGTGCTTTTTTTGAATTGTGCATGGTTGTTGGCCTCAGCAATCTCCTGTGGCAGTGAATGCCTGCATTGGCAGCACGCGGAGAAACATCTCCTTCCAGCAAAGCTTGACTCACCTTGGAGAAGTACAAGCAGCTTCAAACTCTGAAACCTGGTGGCTCACCACCTCGTGACAGCTGAGTGGAGGTGACCTCTTGCAGCCTGTGACAAACCCAAAGAACACGTGAACTGTCTTGGCTTGTGAAGATGGGGAGACGAGGCAGGTTCGTCAGCACCCCTCTCCACACCCCATATCCATCAGGGATCGGTCACACACAGATGGCTACCATGGTACTGCTGGCACATGGCAACTCATTAAGCCGCTGTACTGCAGCCTCATGCTGGGCTCAGACCATGCCTGGAGCCATGGCAGAGACCTGCTCTCTCTGAACATGACCACCTCCTCCAGATAGAGAGCTTTTCCTGCTCCCCTCCCCAGGCAGTCACCCTCACTGCAGCATGGAAAGGGTTTTCGAGTAACTTGGATCTCGCTTCCTCCTCCTTCCTCTCCAGGTCAGTTCTGTCTCCATTTGTGCGCACCTGCCCTCCTCTGCTCTAACTGGGTCAGGCCTGAAGGGATGATGTGCCAGACATCTGCAGCTGCTTAACAAGAAGCCCCCAGATCAGAAGCACGACAGGCATTTTGTGGCTCTGAAACAAGCACTGGCAAAAATGAGTGGAGTCAGGAACCAATTCCCCAAATAGGGTCTTTGGTTAAAGCCCTCAAGTGACCTTTGTATCTGATTATATTTCTCCAGGAATCTTGCTATGTCCTAATGAATGTCACATCTTTATTTAGCTGTTGGGTAACAAGGTGAGCAAGGCTCGAGAGTGGCTCTCCTCCAGCCACAGTAGGCTGCTGTGAGCTGGAGACATGGCAAGCTCTTTCCTCAAGTGTATAAGGAAACAACCGTGTATTATGTCCAGCACCAGGTAGATCTATATTTCATTACAGCCTCGGGCATTTGACATGTAGTCTCAAGAAAAGAGAGCTGTCATTTTTTTCCCCAGGTATTGCAAACATAGGGAATGTAGACCAGAAAATGAAGTGGTTTTCCCCGCAGGGCTGTTTGCAGTAAGATCACAGGGGGGCCAAGGCATAGAAACATTAGTACCTCTGCTCGCAAGCTCTCACGTGCTCCCTGGGCATGCAGAGGCAGGTTTCCATAGCCACACACCTCCTTTGAACATCACCACATCAACACATGCGCTTCAGGTTATTGCCAGCAGACAAGTGGCTGGCAAGACACCCTCTGACAACTTTTTTCCATGCACAGTTGCCCAGTTCCCACAAATAAGAGCAGCAGGGGCAGAGCCTAAATGCAGCCACCCTACCACCCAACCACGGACTGGCACAGAGCGAGCTAAAGCCTTCCAGGCAGCTCTGTGAGTGGTGAGTCTAAGTTGCACGTAAGATACATGATGAAGGTGGAGGCCCCTGTGCTAACTCTATTGCAGGACACCTCAGGTCCAACTACTCTTATTATCTGAAGCACACGGATTATGTCCTTTATCAGCATGGTGAAGAGCACAGCTAATAAACCTTGATGGGCCCAAACCGGCAGCAAGCAGGTGCAGCACAGCCCTCCTCAGATCACTGTCAGTGAAGGCAGAGCAAGTAGCACAACAAAAGGAGCCAGGACCAGGACACATCACCTGGTACAAAATGATGTTAGCAGAAGAGACCAAACCACCAACCACCATTTTCAGCAGCCTATAAAGCCAACATCATTATCTCTAGGTTGACACTTCTCCTCAGTACATGGGCACCAGGAACAGAAAATAGAGCCCGTGCTTGAAAACACCGTCAGCCAACTAAGGAACACAGGCCCTCAAGCTTTTCAAGGTAAAAAACATTAAGTTTGGTCTCAGCAAATACAATATGGATGGCTTGGTGGATCTCACCCTTCCCAGCAAGGAATGGCAATGCTTTCAGCCAGACCATTACAACCTGTTTACACCAGAAGAAAATATTCCCCCTGCCCTCCCCCACATAATCCAGAAAAATCAAAACTGAACAGCCAGAAGGGTCAGCTGAAGCATGGGAGTATCATGGGAGTATTCCTTAACTTTCCTCTGTGTTTTTGGCAGATGGAATTCTACATATTCGACTCTTGCTTTCACCCCATACCAGAAAAGGAGCCTGGAATTTGAAATTTCATGTCTAACGAAAACTCTTTGCAAAGAAATGAGAGTTTCGGATCATTGAAAATATTTTGCTTCCCCTTAAAAAAAAAAAAAAAAAGGAAAAGAAAGAAAAAAGAAGCCTAAGTTACAAGCTGCATGAAAATTATTTATTGAAACTGAGCATGTCAATAACTTGGAGATGTTCCACTTTTAATTGACCAGGGCAGGGGGGGAGAGAGTGCCTGTGCACAATCAAAAGGAGCTCACAGTGCAGCTACAAAGACAACAAGCAGCTTGGGCTGTGAGTTGCCCCGCTTCAGTCGTGCTGGGTCATAGGAAGCTTGATCACTCTCCTCTCTGTGGGTATTTCCAAAATGTTACAAAACTGTACAGTTAAGCTTGATAGGTACAAAATGACCCTCTTCCTGGTAGCTCTATCTTTTCCCTACACAGCTGCTACTAGTCAAGCTCGGAAGCAGAGTTCTGAAAGACAGCTCTCTGCTCCAATAAGGTTGTCACCAAGTTGCTGAGGATGTTTTGGTCCATCATGTACAAGACAATCTCTTTCAGACCATCTGTGTCTCAGAACGCAAGACAGCACTGTGCTACCTGAGCCTGCAGTGACATGGGAGAGATCAGCCTGTGCCAGGCTGTGTTCTGGTGCCACCAGATGACTGCTGCTTAGAATCCATCCTTTGACACTTGCTCGGGTCAGCAGCTCTCAGCAGATGGAGGTTCTCTGCTGTACCCCAGATCCCACATCGTTTCAGATACCTGGAACAGAAAATGGACAAATTCTCAAAGTGCCACCTTCAATGGGGCTCAGGGGGCCAAATCTCAAATGTTACCTAGCATTGGGGGACCCACCAATGCTACCAGCAGTGCTCCTGAGGCCTATATGATTTGTCAGCGTAGATATACCTGTTTCTACCCAGCTGAAAAGGACCGAGGGATTACAAAGTGGAGACCAAGCAGAGTGTCCTCATTACAAATAATGCCATTCACATTCTGGACTACATTAAGAAGAAGGTGGCCATCAGACTGAGGGAAATTATTATCCCAGCCTGCTCAGTGCTGGTGAGGCTCTATCTAGGTATTTTGTCCTGTTTGGACACACACACAGAGTTACAGAGAGATGTCAAAAAACTTGGAAGTGTCAAATGAGATGATGAGGGGCCACATAACCTATGAGAAAAGGTTATAGGAGCTGAGCTTGTTCTCTGATGAAAAGACTACCGGACAACATAAGAGCAGCCTACACTTGCTTCAAAGGGATCTCCACAGATGATGGAGTCAAACTCTCATACAGTCCTAGTTACCCACAAGCAGTGGAGATGATGCAAAGAGGCTGGAGGGAGAGTTCAGTGTGACAGCTCCTGAAAAATAGGTGGAGCCATTCAGGAGCCAGAGCTGCTGCAGGCAGAATGCGACTGCCCTCTCTCCTAAGTTTTCCTGAGATCAATAGCCAGAGGTCTCAGTTCAAGTCAAGGGTCAAGTGTTTTCATTGAGGTTCAGAAGTTGTGGTAACTCCTCTGTGCAACAGAGACTGCTCCAGAAATACCTTGGCTGTGCAGGGATGCCTTTAAACTGGTCCTGGCTCTAGGATTGCATTGTATCCCTCCATAATTCCCCTCCAAATGAATGTGAGACCATGACCATCCTAATCCATCTACAGTGTTTAAACTTGGATCACAGCAATACAAAGGAGCTGGAGACAGCAAGTACAACACCGTATGTTAATTAGCTTTGAAAATTGCACAAGTCCAAAGCCAAAACTTCCTTTCATCTGAACTCTGCAGAGCTGCTGGTATGGATGGAGATCTGAGTCTTGTGTCTGGCTGATCCAAGTTCTCCTAAGTGGCAATCCCCTATTGATGGGGGAGGATGGGTTGGCTGCTGGACAGCAACTGCTAGCTGCTGCCAATTCCCAGTATTTCAACTCTACTCGGCCTGCCACTCGCTCTGCTGCCACTGAAATAGCTGAAGCTGGGATGTTCAACTTGAACGAACCTTCAGCTTTGCTGCTTGAACCAATTTCTACCGCAAGCTCGCTTTTGCTCCCCGGTTACATGGAAAACCAAGGCACGCAGTGTAGCTGTGGCATGGACGGGCACAGGCTGGGGCTTGGAGCCAAGCTGTGAAAGAAAGGGGAAACTAGGGTGGGCAAGGAACCCACCTGAGCAAGGGCTCCACCTCACTCCAGGGCCGATCAGTAGTCTCAAGAGCTCAGCTACACAGCAGCTGCCTCTGTGCATTTGCATTCAAGTCTTGTATGCGAATGTGATTTACGGTCCTCCAGAAAAGCTTGATTCTTTGGTCTCAGATGGTGGGTGCACAGGGAGGACAGCAGAGGGAACAAGAAACCCATCTCGCAATCCAAAATGAAATAAGAGGGCTCGGCAGTGGTAGCACTGGCAGGAGGAGCAGCAGCCCCTCCATGCTGTCTGGACTATTTCCCAGAAGGGATGGCGAGGCCTGTGTAATCAGGCTCAGCTGGTAATCAGGCAAAGCCCAAACTAGCATAAAGACTAAATTATCCCTTAGTCCTTCCAGCTCAGGGGAACGGATATTGATAGGGGAGATGAGGGTGGCTGCTGGACTGCAGCTGCCAGCAGCAGCCCATGCAGGCAGAGAAACATATTTCCACCTAACTTGCCCCTTGCCCCATTATCATTCAAATAGCCCGAGCCTGGCGTGCAAAGGGCATGTGCAAATCCTGAGCACCCTGCTCAGCTCCGCACCAGCATGGCTGAGGGCACCCTGTGGCCCTCGGGGGGGACATAACACCATCTGCCCCTGTAAGTGCTTGCAAAGAGCTGACTGAAGACCCCGCTACATGCTTGCTTGCTCGTGCAGCTCGTCGTGGCTTGTTCCTCTCACTGGTCTGCGAAAAGGGGGAGCGATGCCAGGCTGGCTGTGTCGGCTCGAAACGTGGGCCCAGCAGGCAAGGCTAAACTTGAGGCCAGCTGGCCAGATAACCTTGTTTCCATCAGTGCTGAAAGAGTGTGCAATATCCCACCATGGGAAAGGTAAGGGTCTGCCTTGCTGCTGGATTCAACCTTGGGAGATGGGTTTGTCACACCTTTAAACCCCAGTAGACCCGTCCTCACCTGTTCAAAAATGGTAGCCCTCAAAGTTTTAAGATCATCACAAGGTTTCAGTTAAAAAACAAAAAAAAGGTTTGTGTGTGTGCTTTTGGTTTGGAGGGGATGATCCTTTTTTTACACCTAGGTTTCTGAACCTTTAAAACCCTGTCCTGGATTGTGACTTCAAGATGCCCTCTGCAACTGCTGGGGCTGGGGGGAGCCTTAGGTTTTAAGAATTGAAAGCTGAGACACAAATTTGACACTAGTGGTAACCTCTGAGGTCCTCTGAACCCTCAGCCTCTCCTTCTAACATTGCAGTCAGTCTGTTGGTGAGGACCACACTGAGGCTCAACCTCTGAAAAAGGTCCCGGTTTAAACCACCATGCAACGAAACAAAGAGAAGGTCCTTCTTGAACTGGACTCAGACTCTCTGATCCAGACTGTGGTGTACCTCCTCGAAAGGCTGCCAGCCACAGCTCAGGGCGCAGCCATCAGATGAATGGCAGTACAGGTCAGGAAGCTCTGCGCTGGCTGGGCAGGTGAGGAAGAAAACGTCATGCCACAGGTGATATCACCGCCGCCACTTCTGGGCATGGTTTCACCTGGTGGCCTGCAACACGGGCTGATTTGATGCAGGCAGGAGGGCAGGAGGTTAGACAGGAAGGCAGGAGGGCAGGAGGACAGGCATGAGGGCAGGCAGGAAGGAGGGTAGGAGAACAAGCAGGCGGGCACGCAGGAGTGGAGAAGGGTAGACTGAAGGGCAGGAGGACAGACAGATAGCCAGGCAGGCAGGAGGTGGGCAGGCAGACAGACAGACAGGCAGGCAGGAGGACAGCCAGGAGGAGAGGAGGGCAGGAGGGCACGCAGGAACGCAGGAAAGCAGAAGGACAGGCAGGAGGGCAGGCAGACAGGTGGGCAGCAGGACAGGCAGGAGGGCAGGAGGACAGAAGGCAGGGAGGAGGACAGACAGACAGGCAGGCAGCAGGACAGGCAGGA
>WEIS01027650.1:1194-23461 GCA_013389965.1 Todus mexicanus
TCAGACAAACAGACCCTGTTGTGGTTTTTTTTCCCCCAAAATAACGTCATTTCAAATCTTCACTATTCCGAGCATATTCTGTTCTTTTGGGATACCTGTCAGCTGGCCTATTTATATCAAGTTCATAAGAAATCAGACGTTTTTCTAGAAGTAAAATAACAGACATGGAGAACAGAGCTTCCACCTTGCATTATTAATAGGATTCATGGTAATTGGTGGCTATATAGTCAAGAAGGACAGAGACTAATTGCACAGAGCCAACAATTCACTCAGTGTGGTGGTTAAAATGGATAAATGGATAAAAATGATTTGTATTAGTGCCTGCAGTCTCTTGTAAATGTCAAATACTTTCCTGACATTCTAAAACCCAGGCTGTATAGCAAAAGTGGGAGAGTAGCATTTCATATTAATTTAAAAATGCATAAACCTCATTATCCTCTTCTAGCACTCAATATTTCACTGTTTCATGAAGACCATAGATGCTGCTTGTAACTGTACTCAAAAATCATCATGTCTCTCATTTTTCTTTCAGCAATGCAGTGAATATTTTACTTCAGATAAATAAAATTTTACTTCCTATGCAAAAAGATATTTACAGAGATCTCCCACAGCTAGTTTTCCGACTTGGAGAAAGTTGTAAATATTCATCTCCACTATTTCCCATGCATGGCAGCCTTTCTATTCCCATAAACCTGCTGTTCCTTTTGTGTAAACCCCAATCACATGCATGTATCGTCAAGTATTTCACTGCTGTAACTTCGGCTTTTTACTGTTTGCTTTAATCACCTCACAGGGTTCAAAGAACACCTGGACAGATTCTCATCTGCTAGGCCTTAAAGCATTCACAAAATGTTCTAGTAGAAGGGATTTATGATATTTCCTTGTTTCACCCCGTTTGTGTACTTACCATACATCTGTCAGACTCTTATTTTTTCACTCTGCTGTAGTAGAATGATGCACAAGTGTAATTGGACAGACAAAAATGTTAGTATTTTTCTAAAACAGATCACTTACATTTAGTACAACTGACAGTTTACTCATTGTTCTTGTTAGTACCTGCATTTATTCCAAAAAAAGGGTGAAACTAAATCATCAGAAAGCTACCAACTGCATGTCTTCTGAAACCTCTGTTGTCTGAGTCTGTCTTACACATTATAAAAACATGCATAAAACATGCACAAAGGCTTAGAGATAGTTTTTTTAAAAAAAAAAAGAAAAGAAAAGAAAGAAAAGGAATATCCAGGTGGCTTTTTAACTGTGGAATACAATAAAATAGAGTTTGGAAAGTATTACACAGAAATATAATAACGAAAAAACAAGCTACATGGTTTACAAGTTGAAATATATAGTGCTGTGCCTTTGCTTGAGCCGAAATCAGTAAAGCAGACAGAGCTCACTTTGTATGGGATTACTAACTGCTAGACAGCTCCGAGTTTACAAACGTCTGAGTGGCAGCTCACAGGCATGCTCATCAACACTAGAAAGTCTTTTAGAGGCTCAAGGTTAATTAAGGTTAATTATTCTGAAACATTGTTTTTAGAGATTTCCATAATAATTGCCTAAAGTTAGAGCAATGAATTGCTGCCTCCATTCTGAGAGCACAAGGGAAATTACTTAAAAGTGTGTGAGAAGATTTATTGGGAACACATTGTAGGTGTAAAAGAAATGAAACCCTGGATGAACAGTTAAGCAGCAAAGAGCACACCAGTCTAACACAGTGCTATAATTTGCATCAAATAATTTAGACAGAGGCAATAGATTTAGCAGCAACACATATTTACTGTCATGTGGTTGACAGGTCTTAGATGCATTTGCACTGAAATTCACTCCCAGATACCAATCTCAGATATTAATCCAAAGATAATAACCAGACAGCTCTTGCATATTTAATTACTCACCAAAATACTTATCATCTTTGATGATTGCATCTTATCTCAAAGGCAGACCCTGAGCCCAGAGAAGTCATCAACTTGGTTCTAGGATAAGAGCTGCCAACCCCATTGTGAGGAGTGTTATTGAAGTCAAAGAGACCACACATGAAATAAGGCACTAAAGCTCAACAGTAAAAATCAGCAAGACCTGGCATTAGATTACAGAGCAAAGGCATTCTTAATTTCACAGGCACAGAAAGACAAGAGATAGAACTTTGATGTTAAAACAAAAATGAAACTTTCCTACTAACTTCACTAGCACTGCATTTTTATCCATGAGCATCTCATCTGTGCCATGCTGTTTAACTGCATGAACAAGCCCTTGTTTTTAAGTGGTGCAAATGAAAGTCATTTGAGGATAGCTATAAGAAGAGTTCCTGCTATCACTCATTTAGGGGTTGAAGTGGTGTCAGCTATCTGCTGATCTTTCATACTTGTCCCATACACATGATACAGAAAGCAGCAGCAGCAGCCATAGGGTACTAACAGTGAAGCAATCCAGACTAAGTACTTTCCAATAGCACAAAATGAGGCAATTTACCAGGAAGAGAGGGAGTTGCATTAGCATGAAAAAATTCTAAGTTATTCGCAAGATGCTAAAAGAGAAGGAAGAATCATCAGTCCTAAACACTGGAACCAGGAGGATTCATAAGGATTTTACATGATGCTAGTGAGCCCAAGCCAAGTAACCACTGCTCTACGTGGGCTGTGCAGGGAGCATAGTAGCGCTGCCTCCCTGCCATATTCTTACAGATTTAGAGAGAATCTGGCTTCCTGTGTTTTCCACTTTAGGTTTTGTGACAGACAAGTTACCGTAGCTGGGAGCAACCCAGGAGTTCCTGGAGAAAATCCAAGCATGAGCATCTTGCTGCGGGTACTTAAATGTGGTCACAAGAACAATAACAAACACCAAGTGTATAAATGCATCACATTTTGCCACTGCTAGCAGAGTTAATACCAGCCACCAGCATCCTTCTGGTACAAAGCAGGTGAATGTGAAAGAGATTCAGGATTAAGAATGCACACACCTTGTTAGTGATACACAGATACTTCAGCCACACACATCTCAGGACTTGTTGGACTTTAACAGACTCTAAGAATAGGAAGGTTTTAATACCACTTTGCAGAAGATGACTTCTGGAGATCACAAAATCAAGAGCTACATTCAGACTGTGACACTATGAAGGGAAACCATGTGGAAAGTCTGCTGCAATGGAGTTAAGAACTGCAGATTAGGAGTGCTTTAGCCAGCACAGAGGGTGGAAACTGCTCCCAGCTAAATGCTTGTAAGTGAAGGGCATAGGGGTGTAGGCTGCTCCTTCTCCTAGTCAAGAAGGAGTAAATGATACCTTGCTCCTTCAGTCATGTTCTCATGCTGTTTTCTCCCATAGGTTGCTCAGTTTTGTGCCAGGCTTGCAGACTTCAGAACATTCAGAGCCCAACAGTGCCACAGCTTCTCCCTTCCAGTGGCTCTTGGCCAGCCTCTCTTCTGCTCCCCATTGCCCTTGTTGAACTATTGGCCCCTGACATTGAAAGGCTTTTTGAGAAAAATGGTTAGGAAGAAAGGAAACAAGATTAAACTGTAAAGGACACTTGAGAACAGTTGCAGAAGTTTTGCCTTTATTTGCTTGGTCTGGTAGCTCTGGAAGATAGAAACTCTACGTCTTTTATGGTTACATTTATATAAAGAACAAATTCTTTAATTGCAGCAACTCTTGTTTTCAAGCAGGCATTAGGGAAGCCAAAAGAAAAAAGAGTTTGCAGTCATAGTGTCTGATAATTAGAAGTGGCACATAAACTTTGGAATATTAAAAATTAAATAATAAAGTGTTTTTCTCTTTTACCAAGTTACCATATAATCTTAATGACTAATGGCATCTCTCCTTTCAAACACTCTGGTGTCACCTATGGCAGACTCTACCATGGCAAAGAGTGGCACCTCCTGCTTTGTTTGGAATAGCCTCCCTGTAGCTCCTCGGCCACGCCAAAGCATCCCCCAGCCCATGCGGCTGGCTCACAGTCACAGAGACTGTCGTTTCAGAAGTGGGGTACATATGTAGTTGGACTTTTGAAGGGAAAATAGAACTCGATACTTCAGCTCCCACAGGATACCACCACAGAGACTGTTTTCTGTAAAATGAAACTGGTGGAGTGGTGTTTTACACCACAGTATCACATAAAAGGCAAGACAGTTGGCCCAGTGATACTCCTACACAGACAAATTCCTCTGTCTCCTGACAGGTTCACATTTCTTTATCTGGCAAGCATAAAATTATAGTCTATGTACAAAGCAGCCTTTTCATTTAGGGAACAATTAAGCTAATCCCAGCAAGATTTCATGTTTAAATATCTTTGTACTGAACAAGTTTGTAGTCTGCATTCAATCAAGCTCTTTTGACTTTCCAAAATAGGGGCAAAAGAGTGTACTTGAAATGTAAAATTCTAAGCTTCCTGAGATGTGTGTGAGTCCTGCCCGAGTAAAATTATTCATCTACTTGCTAAAACTTCGGTACTACATCAGTAGACTTCTTTCTTTAATCTCTCATTAATCTTCCAATTAAGCAATAAACAGTGTTTTTGTAAGCCTGCATTTATCATTCAAATAAATGAGTATATGCTGTAGCACTTGATAAATACATAAACATATATACATATGCACAGATGCACAATAAAAGAAAGTTGCTATTGTCATAAAGGTAACATCAGCTGCACTCATTATAAGATGCAGACTCTTGGCCCTCAAAGTCTCACCTATTCAAAAGCACGGTCAGAGTCTTTGCTTTTTGCAGTTTGGTTTGAGCTGGGTTTGGATCCAGCTGCGGCCAATGATGATCTGAATTCAATGAAGTCAAAATAAGACAGTAATTCTGGTTCAGTTCTGCGTTTTGACAAAATAATGGTTCAAATCAATCTTTGGTTTTGGTTGTACTTCCTGCTTAACAGCTGTGTAAAGAAAAACATCTGGAATAATACCCCAGCAGGGACAATAACTGAGGCTGTTCTTTCATACTATCCAGATAGCACCAGTAATAACAAAGATTTCAGGCCAGTTTTCAACAACAAAAAACCCCAACCAAACAAAAACACTCCTTTTGTCCCTTACAACCAATAGTAGCCAGGACCGCAAATGGGACTTTGAACATACTGCCTCCATCTGCACCCCTCAGTAAAATGGGCCAAGACCTGTTGTTCTGGCTCTGAAGGAGAGAGGCAGAGCAGAGCTCATATATACCCAGCTGAATTCCCTCCTGCAGTGAATCTGGCCTCACAGCTGCTGGGATCAACACTTCACTACCCCTCAACTGTGCCTGAGCACTACCCAACACAGGCTGAAGCCCCACCAGGAGGCCTTCTAACCACCTGATTCTCCTGTGAGTTGCTGAATCCCAGATATGACTGCCCCATTACACCAGCACAGCCTCTGGTGCCAGTTGGTAAGAAGAACTGTGCTTGCTGAATCTCTTTGCATGTTCTTGCTGCTCTGCCATCTCTCTGAATTTTTTACTGACCCTCTTTGAACCTGGACTACATCTTTGTTCCATGTTCATATGGTGTCTAACAGAGGCTAGTTTGTAATTGGGAATAGAGCTGCAGAAGCTGTATCAAAGTAAGTTTAATGCGGAAGCATAATCCATACAAGGTATGCAAAGCTCTCAGAGAGAGTAAAATATGAGAGGGCCTGCATGCACTATGGAGTGATCTCAACCTATGCCTCCATCTCGGCAATTGCACCATCATAAATGTGTGCCTTGATCATGAAATATACCTACTCCATCACTTGAAGCCTAATTTCAGGGAACCATTATTTCTTAAAAGTAAGCCAGTAATACAAATCTCAGAAATTTAAGGGACACACGATGTAACCTCCGGAGGTCACACAGAAAGCAAGCAGAACTGCCCCCAATTGCCATTTTCTTGGACAAGAACACCTGAGGCCAACACTGGCTGCATAAAATGTAAAACTTCCCCATGTCTTTTTACCATGCACTGCTCTCAGGTATCAAGCAGGCTACAGGGACCTCTCAGAGCAATTCTGTTTTCATGGGACAGAACACTGCTCGTGTGCTTTGCCATCTGGACCAAACACTACTTCTTCACCCGTTTCAGAAACACACCACCTCTAATGTCCATTGGGAAGGAGGTAAAAAATATCCTTGTATTAAATTTTTGATGTCACTGTTCTTCAAAATGAGTTAATTATTCCTTCCCTCTATCTCCCTCCCCCTCGTATGACTGAGATTACTAAACTAAAGTGTTACAAGGGCCAAGAGGAAAAAAAGAATGAAATTGCCAATGATCCAACCCAGTTTGGTAATTCTGTGTTAAAATTGCAATCACTGTACCCTTGCTGTAAAAGGTAACAAAATCAGAAGCAAGTAAAGCAACAGCTTTGCCAAAATCACCAGGATGTGGAGTACTCCTGGGCACTACATTTCAGGTCTCCGTAATTCCAACAATTTTGGCTTTGCTTACCAATAAAGATTTACTGGCACTTATTTATATTTACCAAGGAGGGAACAGAAACCACAGAACATTCGCAGCCAACTTGCTAACCTCCTTGTTCAGAGACTTAGAAAAACAAAGATGCATTTCAAGAGTACTACTTGCATTTGTAACATTCTCAGTCCCTCTCTGCCATACTCACAGACCCTCTGCCCTTAAAACTAAGTTACCATAAGCCTGTGTATAATCCTGTAGAAAGCTTGTGACATCTTTGCTAAACCACAAATCTAAATTTCACTTCAGGAAAATTACAGCCTTTTAGTTTTGTAGCATATTTAAGTCATGATATTAATATGACTGCTGAAAAGAAGTAGTCTTAATTACAAAAGAAATTGTGACCTAATTTTTTCTTTTTATACCTTATCAAGAAGTTTTCAAATACAATTGTGCCATTTGATCTCTTTTAGAAATTCTGAAAGTATTTTTCTCTATTCATATGCTGAAATATGTAGCTGGCAGCTTTGTGCCACTGATTTTTTTTTTTTTTTAAAAAAACCCCAGACATATGCCTACAACTAAAATAGAAGCAAAACAAAGTCTCAATTATCACAAGGATTTACCCTCTTTGTTAAGATGTTGGATGTCAGCTACAGAAAATACCACAGGATTTTATTATAGAGATGTAAAATCATTCCATACAGTCTTCCAAATACACAACTTGTATTTCAGACACAGATACCAAGAGGGAAAAAAGTCTCCAGCTGTCTAGAACTCCAGATTCTCTCATTTGTATTGTCACTTAACGTAAGACAAAATTTAAGACCAGAACTTAACTGTTTCCAAATGTTTTTGTGTATGTTTCTGCTGAAATCTTTAACCATTATCTAACACCAGAATTCTTAAACAACAAATGCAACCACTGTATTCCTTTAATTTTGTGTTCAGAGATATTTCTGTTGAATGTTTGGTATCATATATTAATCATGGTAATATATGATAACTATTTAACGACTTTGAAGGCAAAAGGATCTTGGGCAAATTGCAAGTACAAATGATTGTAAGCACTGATACTAAGAAAGCTCTTCATCCTGTGGGGAAATGGCTGTAGATATTGCAGGAGCAAAAATAGACTCAGATTGTAACTTTAGGGGTAAATCTCTGAAGAAACTATTCATCATTTGAAACAATCTCACAAAAACTAAATACAAGCTTTACTGAGAAAAATACTCTCCATGCACAGTAGAAACCTGAACCTCAGTACATGTGGGAAATGCAAAATGCTGCACTGAAACAAAACAAGGTTTAAAAGTCTTCTCTCTAATCCTAGTACGTGTTAGGCTTTTATTCTGCAAAAGTTATAACAAAATCCAAACAGCAACTTAGTTTAAGCATTACCTCTTTGAGCCCTCCAAATGAACACAACCTCCCACGGGACTTGTGAGTGGCCTAGGAACATATATGTCTGATGAAATACTCCGAATCAGTAAGTCAGGTAACTCTCCAAGCGCTCCGCAAGCTCAGGTGAGCTGAAGTCTCAGTTTGACCCACTGACTTAAACTTTCCCTCTCAGAAAGAAAATAGTTTGTTTTGGGGAGAGCTGCAGGAAAGGGTAAATATCTATTTTGAAGGAGACTTTGGCAACAAAAATGAAAAAATAAGAATTTTAGTCCTTGTTCTAGGTTGCTTTATTTTTCCCTTAAAGGATAATTGGAACATTACAGTTAATAGAGAGATTTATGAAATAACTTAGTACTTAGGCATTTAGTCATTAAGCTTGTATGTTATGGTGCAATTTATGACAAAGAAAAACACAGCTTCAGTGGTATATCAATAATTTATTGTTTTGCATAAGAAGGTACGATCAGATTTCAGGTAAGACATCAACAAAGGACCTGATGGCAAATTCAAGTATAGAGCTTGGTACAATATTAAAAAACCCTTACCGTTTGTTTGACTATGGCAAACAGCTAAAACACAATAAAAACATCTGGACATCAATGTCAAAACATACGGCTCTCTAAAAACCCACACAACACAACTTGAATATGTGGAATATTGGAAACATGTTTAGTCGTCTTCATTCCTATATTCTTAGGAGTCAAAGGAACAATTCCCCCCCTGCATTGGTATCCCAGAACAATTGAGCACATGGGTTCAGTGTCCACCACGATTAGCAGGCTCCTGTCCTGTTGAAACTGTTGGGCTAAGACATTTTTTTCTGCCTTGACCTAATATCATCTCTGCCTCATGGAGGCCAGTGGCTTCGATTTTACTATTTTTGAAGCTAACACTGCGATTACGTTGATTTTCAAGAGCAACCTAGTAATTTAATTAAAACTATTTTTCACTCCTGAAAGGCAGTGCACATTTGACTCTGTTGGTTGGATTTATGTTTTTGTGATTCCCGTTCTTTTGCAGGTGTTACAATTCAGGAATTAGCTCCTGGCTTGGAGACGGGGCAGGCAGCCATCCGTCTAGGATACTCCTGCCAGGGCTGCGCTGAAAAGCAGAGGGTCAGTGTCTCTGTAAATGCAGCAAAGCACCGCGCTGTGTACTGCTGCCCAGTACAGCAAACCTGTGCAGAGGGTCCTCCTAGACCACACTGACCTAGGAATGGGAATTAAATTAATTTCAAAAGGACAAGAAAAACAGCCTGCAGGACTGCCAGAACTGTTTCTACCAGGGAGTTTGCAGATTATTCTATTTCTTAAAGAGAAAAGCAGGTCCCTTACGTGAGTGTTATTGTATACTAATGTTCTGAGGCAGACCAGGTTAGAAGCAGTGTTAAGAGCGTTTCAGTAACAACTAAAGCACCTCTTGTTGGAAATGGTCAAATCCTGTGAGATGCCAAGTGCCCTCTCAGTTTTGGTTGGCTGCAAGAGATGGTGAGGGCACTTGGCATCTTGCAGGCAAGGGCAAACAGGCCCACTGAGTTCCAGATCCCCTGAAAAATAGTTTGATTTTCAGTAATTTAAAAAAAAAAAAAAAAGAAAATGTTTTCTCAATTCACATAATCTCCATGCAATTAATTTAATCGACAAATTTCTATTTATGTTACAAAAAAGTTTAAATCCACCAGGAAAATGGTGAAATTTGACAGAAGTTACATTATAGCTGTTCAAGCAGAGCGTGTATCCGTACTGGGATTCAGTACATCTGTAACTCTTGCATAAACATTTCCAGACTCCTAGGGATTTTGCTGTTGTTGCTTGCATTTCATTTGTTTTATACGACTCTAAGCCAAATGCAATGACCCACACATTAAATACACATTTAGAATAAAACTACAAAATCTGATGGCTTTATCAGCGTATGAACTGAAATAAAATATTTACACGGAATGTTGAGCTCCATTTACAGAGACAGCGTTTCAAATTACAGACTTAGTAATCTCTTTAGTAAATGATCACATTGACAAGACATTTAAAAACTTAACATCCCTTTTCAACCCTTTCATAAATATATAAAGTTTCACTAGATTCTTTTTTCTTTAAACAAGACAGCTATATTCTCTTTACAGATTAACATGAAATAGCGTTCCCTGTTTGAATGCCACAGATGGGATGATCCGAAGTCAGCAAGTTCTTATACACAGTCTGTACTTACAAGACATATTCACAACACAGCACGCAGGTGTTACTTGGTCTTTACAGCTGTAATCATTTCCCGCATATCAGCAGTACGTAAAGAAAAATAACAAATTATCTATATTAAAAATACATCATCTAATATACATTTGCTTACATGGCCACATCGAATTTAAAATGAGGTTTCCAACTTTGTCTGACCAGTGACAAGGTTATTTTTTTACAGTGAAGTCTACAGCATTGATTTATTTTGAGTGGAGACAAAATATCTGTTGCACTACTAGAAAGTATCACTACATACTAAATAATAAGAATTAATCTCTGGCAACTGCTCCTCCAATCTCCCAGGTTTCCTTTTTTAATTGTTTGAAAACTTTTGATGGGAGAATTGTTCTAAAAATGTTGCCAAAGATGTTTCAAATCAATTTAAAGGAAAAAACCAAATTACTGTCTACTGTGTTGCTACTCATATTACTTTGCCACTGGTTTTACAAAAGATTAATCCCAAAGACTTTGACATTATATACATAGTAACTCACATTTTTCCCTATTTAAATAAATATTCCCATGAGTTATCTTTGTTGTGCCACAAAGCATGCATGAAAATATTTTCAATCCATGCATGCTCACAGCAGAGTATTTCACAATTAAGCCACTGAACACATCTTTCTTTTTTTCCATGACTATGTAAGTGCAAAGGAATACTAAAATCACTGTACATATAAGACAAGGTTCACATCTAGTAAAGTAAAAACACTTATCTTGTTACGTAATCAAAACTATTTTGTCTTCCTCATAAAAATGTTGGTCACTTCTGCCCATTTCAGTTCTCTCAAGCACTTAAGGGGTAGTAACTTCCAAGTGCTGATGCTGTTTATGGGAGCAGTTATGCTTAAAACCATCAAAGTGCTGATTTCCAGTATTAATTTATATCTTCTGCAAATTCTCCATTAAAAAAGCTTACCTTGGAAATATACAGGTGATGAGAAAGAGGTGTTTGGCAATTTTGTTACACTAGTATTAACTCACTTTATGGAGCATTGTAAGACTTTTGTTCAATTTGACTATTCTGCCCCAAAATTGTGTGCAAGAGGATTGAAGACACAGGAAAACAAGACCAGTTCCAAGTGCATGAAGAGTGTACCTGCTGCTCAGGTAGAGTTAGAAAGCCCTCCTACCAAGAAAACAGCCATCAAATAATGCCTAACCATGCCCCATATTTAGATACTGAGACAAGAACAGATGTTTTATCTGTTTAAAACATTATTATGAATGTAGCCAGCTGACAGGAACCCAGAAGGTCTCGGTCTCCAACCTGTCAAAAGTTGTTTTAAGCTCACTATAAGCTGTAGCGAGGTCATCATTGACTATCACCTTATCGAAAAGGTGGCCATACTGGCTCTCCATCACGTGGGCAGATTTAACCATTTCTTGAAAATCTTCTTCCTAGTAAGATCAGTGCAAGGCATAGTCAGTCCATAGCAACATCACATAAACTTATTCTGTGGTAAATGCAAAATTACTTGCTTATTTTTCATCTCATCAGGAGATGGAAACTGTACTTAAAAAAAAAAAATAAAAAAAATAGAAATTACCATTACAAGTGATCTCAGACAGCACTCTCACAAGGAGAGTTTGCTGAACAGGCATTTCTTTCATCTCTCCCTTTGCAGTGACATCATTAGTCAATGCATGGTAATTACGGAGGTACTTTCTGTTAGCAGTATCAGTGGAAGATGTTTCTAGCTGTTTCCTTGATGATGCATGCAAAATTTCACTCTGAAGTTTCAGCTTGCTATTAGCATGTGATGTGATACTGTGCAGCCTCTGTTCTTACAAGACCTTGGTAGGAGCTGTCTTCCTGTGGCAGGTTCGACCTGGGTCAGTGTATTTCTCTTCATGTTTGGAGAGGGAACATATCTTAGGAATGTGATTGTTTACATAACTCTGAGAGACTAAACTGTCCTATGCAATGTCCTGAAAGTCACTCTTAAGAATGAACTCCTTATATATTTTATACACCATAGAATATATTCTTATAGCGCAGTATTTCCAAACTATCTCAAATGCATATTCTACAGAGATAGTCTGTGACTATATCCAAGACTGAGTTTGAAACATCTGAGGCAAAATGATACACACCGTAAATGTAGATTAAAAAAAAATCTAATGATGCTCAGCTTTGCTTTACCTTCAATGAAAATACAATTTCATATGTCAGGGAAGTAAATAAGTTACTGTTGGGTAATTAGACTAATATTTTTTTCTGATTATCAACAAAAAGCAGACAGTGTTAATTTCCCTATAACATTTTAAAAAATGTTTCTCCTATCCGGAAAGATGGGCTTTTTATTAAGATAGTATTTACTTTTTTAATTGGTGCTTTGTATTTTAACTTTCTTTTAAATTTTGACCCAATAATACACTTGATAAACCAAGAAAATTCTTATACTTGAATAGAAGCCTCTAAGCCCTGATGCAAAATTTTTAAAGGAAATTCACAGCACTATTTCTCATAATAATATACTTGCATTGTGAGGTTCCTTCAATGACAAAATCAGAGGACCACAAAATGCAAATACCCATGAGCATATCAAGCAAAGAAAACACCACAGTAAATTTGTGATGTGAGAGAAGTTGGGAAACAACAAGATATTATGTGTAAGGCCTGACAAGTACTGCTGATGAGAGACAGAGATTACCTTCCTTTTCAAGGTAAACCACTACAACAAAACTCACAGCAAGTTGTAATGTTTTACCATGTCTAAAAATACTTACTGTAAAGGGTTTTGCAGTTCCCTTATCATCTTTACTTGAAATAATCTTGGCATTTTTTCTGGTCTCTCTCAAACGGTCAAGTGATGGAGGCTTTATAAATATAACAAATGGTTTAAATTCATATGTCCTTAAGTGTTTCACTGTCTGGGAAGAGGAAGGATTTTTATTAATTAGTTTATTTCGCACAATGGAATTTACCATAGTAAAAGAAACTCTCCACTACCCAAAATAAACCCATAAAATAACCTTCCTAGAAGGCTATTTTTCATTTACTGCCATACCACTCCACTGATTGGCACTGATTAAGGAGATAAGGAGAATTTTCACGTAAATGGCAAGAAAACCATTTTTCCAAGGGTGATAACTTCTTGTGATTTCCACATGGGCTGATGGTAAACCCCATTGGTCTGGCACAGGCTGGGCTGTGCACACCAGTGCCACCAGCAGCAGGAGTATGGACGGAAGCAGCAGGGCATTCAGGAGAGGAGGAAAAGTTCAACACAGGAATAACATTTTCTGTATCCATGAAAAGTAGTAGAAAAAGGTGCCTGTGACACTTGGACACAAGAGGTCAATGATTTTTCTCCTCAATACTGTATGTCCACCACATAAGTGCCTGCTGTTCACTCTTCCTGAGTGAGTGATGTTAGGTATGGAGTTAGAGACATGTCTATGATTCCAACTGCAGCACAGGGATGGCCAGCAGAATTTTGCCCTTTTCACATTGCCAGGGCTCACAGGAAAATGCCATGTTAGATAGCAGGATCCGAGGATAGCTCACAAGCCTGGATCCTCAGGTGAATTTAGTGCTTCCCTTGAAGCACTGGAAAGTGCTTCACCGGAAAATGGCTGTGCTGGACACGCAGCGGTCACACAGAGCAGTCTAGCACTATCAGCCTCAGGAGTCCTTGGCCAGCTCCCCTCCTTCCCTGGCACAGGGTCTGGCTTCCCTGGCCAGTCCTCTGCCAGTGCAGCCCCCAGCCCTACACTGCACAGACACAGCCTTGCATCTGAAACTGCCCTGGGAGCTGTTCACAAGCTGCTGGGGTTCAGAAGTCACAGGCCAGCCACACTTGGAGAAGAAATGCTTTGGCTGGCTTTAAACAAACTAGTCCAGCTCCTGGAAGCACTGTGGATATTAGTAGCATAAAAACTCCCAGTGCAGCTGTTCAGCGGGGTTGAAAGACAAGGTCAATCCAAGAAAAAAAATGGTTTAGAGAGGAATGGTTTTAACAATTATCCAGTCAAGATCACATTGAGTGCATTCCTTGAGTCATGTCCATTCTGAATGTAAAGCTTTGGCAAGAACAGTCTGGTTAAATGTGTGTGTGAGAGAGAGTTGCTGCACTGGGTGATAGCTCAAAGCCATTCTGAAATTGGAGTTTCAGAGAGAACATCTAACCCAATCCAGCAGAAAGATGAATGGAAATATAGGAGCATTTTATAATTAAATCTTTGATATTACGCTGCAGGCTTTCAATTCACTTAATTACCAAGCTGAATACTTGCCAATATGTATTGAAGTTTCCTTCCTCTCCTTGCAGAGAGCCTTGCTGTGGTAAAGGTACCCAGCAAGTCTACACAACAGTCATTCAGCAATCCCAATATGCAATATGAGCAACTACAAGACTCCAAAAGATATGCTTACTTACATGAGGCTGTACATCCAACAAACAAACTTTGTTTTTAGCTAGAACTGATCGAACTGAGTCTAGACTTGTACCATAGTAGTTGTTCTTATACTCGCCATACTCGATAAACCTGTGGCAGGAGGTGAAAACAAACAGAGTAATTTCCATTTTCTCCAGAAAAAAAAAAAAGCATCAGTTTGGTTTATAGGATCTAACTCAGGAGCAAAAATATTTTACTTTACATGAGAGTTTTACCATGTTTTATGAAGGAAATGCTGTCAAGTACTTCAGCATGTCAATTTTAAGAAATCTTCTACTTTGCCTCTTTCAAATCAGTAACACCTGCTTGTATTACAGTTAAAGAGAAAAAAGTACTGTAGTCCAACAGCCCACTAATGTTTTCCATCACCTCTTTTTCTAAACTATTGAAATGCAATAAAACTGGATAAGCTAAACAATAGAAACTACTGAAATTTCATTGCACACTACAGAATATCCAAATTCTCTGTCTCAGAAGAGGAGGAGTGACAACGGTGCTAATGGAACCAAGGCGGCTGGTCATGCACCATAAAAGTACAAGTGCTATTTGCCAAAAAAGCAAAGCCCAGTTTGAAGTTTCAATAAAACCCACAGCTTTGTGTCTAATACACTTTTGCCCTCTGAAACACTGGGACAGAATTTCAAGCTATAGCATTTTACAAGCTGCTAGAGAGCACGATGCTACCATTGTCTTCATTTTACTTCAATTTCTAGAGGGTTTGCAGGCAGGGCTTCACTGTAGATCTCTGTATTCAAAAGCAGAGGAAGTGCCTGGCTTGAAAGAGAGCAGAACTACACAAACATTGATTCAGACACGTTTGCAGCACTTTTAGGGCACCCCTCCTCCTAGAGCTGCAATGTGCAATGCTTTATTGCTATGACAGATGATGTTCTATTAAAAGAATGCTCCCCCATCCTGAACACCTACAATTTCAGTGTCTTCCTGAGGACCTGAAGTACTGAAACCACTTGGAAGCTTAAAAACATTTGTTTGCACATACTGCATTTTTGTTCTATGTTTTTGTCAGCTGCTTTGAACTGCTTATATATCAAACCATAATTTTAACACATCTTCAAATCACTGCAACTTATATCCACTTTGACTTATTATCTCAAATTACAACCAGCCCCATTTTGTAATAAAGCCATTGTTTTAACAGCAGTTTTAGTTAGAATGTCTTTGACATACTTGTTATTCTGTATGTCTGTCTCAAACAAGTGCTTGGAAATGAAAATGTATTCGACACCGTCACTTTCTTGGCTTCTTCTTGGACGGGTAGTGTCTGCAGTTTCATCAAATGAAAAAACAATGAAAACACAAAACAACATAATGCAAACCAGTTCAGGAAACACTGAAAAAACCACAAATCTTGTGCAATACTAAGGGCAGTGGTTCCCTCACTTCTGACGGACATAAGGCTGCTCTGGATCTGGTAGGCGGCACACAAGCACATGACAGGATTGAATTTTAAAAGCAAGCAGGAAAAGCAGGAAAAAAACTACTCGACAAGTATTAGATTATCATTTTTATTAACTAGTCAAAAAATCCAATAAATGAGGACAGCCAAATAATAAAAGGAGCAGTAGTCCATAACAATTACCCAAGCCTTGCCACTTGTTAAACTTATTAGCATACGAGACCATAAAGGGAAACAAAGCTCACCAAGCTGATTTATAAAATGTTACATTCATTAACAACACTTACAGCTATGGTATGTGAAGCATGATATATAAAAAAACACAGGGTGTGAATGTTATGTTTTAGTGCTTTTCTTATTCTGATCAAAATTTAATTCCTTTTTCTTTCAGTAGCCTTGTAGTATTTGCACTTCTTTCCCTCCAGTACTAGGTATAAAGATTTTGCTTATAAACTAAACTTATTTGTGGAGTTGCCACTTATGGTTACTGAATGCATTCAAAAGTCCCATTTAATACAAGTTGTATGTTTCAGCATTGTGTTCTCCATCAAAAGGAACACACACAACCTGCTTTCAGCAACATGGTCTTAAACACCATTTGATATCACAGTCATCTTAGGTTGACACAAAGAGGAACATTTCCAAGACAAGTCCTGACTTACTGAATTTCAGGGAGAGGGGTTTCTTTATGTGTTTGTTTTAAATTATAACCACAAATTTGGAAGAGAAAAGAGAGAAGGCAGCTTGATGAATACTGGCAATTTTTTAGAGAAATATTTTTGGGCAAATGGTTGCATATGCTTCAATGTGTTAAATATTTGGGAACATCTGGCTTTTTGTTGTTGTTTTCAATACCCAGCTGAAGCAACTATGTGCACATGAAATGCCTTGCCAAACCCAAATGTACTCATTTTTATACCTAGCAAATTAATTCACGTTTATATACTTTACAGAAGACCTGTACGTTAAAAAGACTGTGACAGTATCTCCCAAGTTCAGAATGTTGGACCCATATTTAAACTGAGCACCAATACGTATTGTAGAAGCTAATATAGCACAATGCTATTCCATGTTATAAAAATCACACTACTTGGTCAGATAGGGGAAAAGAGGGGAAAAAAAAATCCCCAAATCAATTTTTCTAAAGCTAATCAAAGGGATTTAATTATTTTATTAACAAGATTAAACTGTTTATCATCAGTCTTCATTTTTCAGTCTTAATATATAAAGGCCATTTTGCTGAAAGCAAGCAGCGGTAACAGAGTACATTTCACTGCTTTGCAGCCAAATCCAGGGTGTTCTTCAGCTGAGTTTCATTTACTAAACCTCACTGACATCAATCATGTTAAACTTGTACTCAACGTCTGCTGCAATGCCTCTGAGCCAAAATGTCCTATCAGTTTAATCAATGCTATTTAAAATACAACTGCAGCAGCACTTTTAAAAATTAGAAAAGTAATTTGGATGCCAAGCATGCATTTAAAGACCCCAATTTGAAAGTGCCTTAAGGTAATGCAATAATAAAGATAATAATGCAAGTATAGCATTAGAAGAATAGAAATGTATTTTTACTTACGTGGCACTGTTACTCCGTAATGCTGGGTGTCACTGATCAGCAATTTCCGTTTAAGTTCATTCAGCCCAACCCCTACAGGACCTGAAAGAAAAAAATTGTGCTGTTTCCCAGCAGGCAGTTCTCTCATCTTCAGGTATAAGGACTCTCTGAGATAAGACCATGTAGCATACAGCTATAATATACACTGGCTTTTAATCAGAGTCATTTGGAAATGCCTGTGGTTCTAGCCTCTCCTAGAATATACAGCACTGACAAATTTCAGGGGATGTAGTTGGCAGTTACTTTGCTCTAACTTTATTAGGTGAGGAAAAATCAGTGAAAAAGTTGACAGCAAAGCTAACTTTCTTTCATATGACATCTATCTCCACTCTCAGCTCTAATACAGAGCCCTGCACCCTAACCTGCAGCTTTCCAGCACAAAAAAATACTTTGGCTACTCATTTTGCTAGAATATCCCCAACTCACAGACTAGAGGACCCAAGCTGGCATACACAAAGTCTCTCCAAAGCCTCTGCACTCCGTGTGTCAGCATAGTCTTCCATGCAGTCCCTTATCTGCACCAGACTCCTCTGGGGAGCGTTGCTCCCACCTTCTCCCCCACGGGGAGCACTGTGGTTCTTCCAGCCCCTGCTGCAGTCAAGAATACTGCCCAGCTACTGGCTGGCTGTAGCTGCCACCATCTCCCTTTTGTCTGTTTTTCGTCTGTTTTGGTATTGCATGGGGAGCGTCTTATAGCACTCCCCAGGTCAAAACCCATTTGGGATGCTTGGGTTTCTATCTTTGTTATTGATTTTCTTTTAAACTATGTTCACCTCCTGCATACTGTGTGAACTGGTCCAAAGCAAATGTTTCCTTCTTCACACAGCTGCCAAAGAGAGACCACTCTTGGAAAGAGGATGGCAAGAAGAAACAAAGATTGCATGGAAATTTTTTGACCTCTCTCCTCCACCTCCACTTGAGTACTGCTGTCCTGGAAGCTACTGACCAGACATTCCTCCTTGCTTTTGAGTTGTCCCTAACTCTCAGCTATTTGCCAGTGGTGCTTTAGAACTCAGTGAGGACACTCTGTCCTGTGAGGTCTCAAAGGCTCCTTGGGCAATCGCTGCCTGCTCTCAGGAGCCCTTCACACAGGGTCCGGTCTGCCTGGCCCCTTTCGTGGTAGTCCCACGGTGTTGTATATGTGAAGGAAGCTCAGCTCTGCACGCGCGCGTTCATTTATGCATGGAGTGCTTCTTAACAGAGATGTTCCAGACATTAGAAATACAAAACCTAATAAACATTGTAATGAAGTAGTGATATAGTGGTTTAATTACTAGTGAGAGTCAAAAAGCAAAGACTAATGCTTCAGCACCTTCACGTGCCTATTTGTAATAATTACTATCTGCCCTGTCTGAGGTTAGAAACACATAATGATGAAAAGTGTTTGCTACTTTGCTGCTACCTCCAGACTATGGTCTCTTTGTAAAGTCCTGGGGTTTCTGCATTTACAATTTTTATATGTTTATGTAAGTCGAACACACATCTACATTTCAAGTTCCATCTCTGACCTGCCTGTAAATTAATCTATCAGTATATATAAATGTTTACTTAATACGGTGTACAGCAGCCTCTACTGGTGCATGTCTGCAGAGGAAAGCAATGTGTTGTGCAGATAATGGCATTACTTTTGTTCTCATCTAAAAAGAAATAAATAATTTCTTTTTTAAAAATAGTTTAACTATTTAAAGAAAACATGGATTTTTATAGTAAAGCCAATTACAATTCTCAATACATCCTAGCAAAGTAGAATGGAACAAGTGCAATCCAAATTTAAAAAGTCATTGTATTGCTTCCCACCAAAACATCTTCCCTAACAAATCTACACAAATATGATTTCCTTGGTTTACATGCTGTCAAATCAACAATATGCTTTGAGTTCTACTTATATATAAAGAACTCAGGCTTTGCTTCCTGTGAGATGTAATTTGGAAACTTAGATCAAATCTCTACAGACTACGACCTCACCACTACTCTCTCTCTTCTTTCAGTTTACTGTTTAAAAATCAACTTTAACTACTGAAAGGTGTAGATTCTTCTGCTTCAGTGTTGTCTTCACACAGTTCTCATAACTGGAGCATATGGATGCCAAAGGCTGATTCGTAATTAGCAGTGCCATCCATTATGCTAATTTTCACACTACGTCTCCCAAGTGTAATGTACGCTTCTATTCTGAATATTCTTTTCATTTTGATGCAGAAGAAAAAGATGCCAGCTTTAATAATTATCAGCCTGAACACAGTTTGAACACAAGAAGAGAATAAAGCATCAGGGTTGAAAAGGGCAATCCAGATGCTTATAGTAAAATGCCAGGCGCGTGGGATCCATGACTGTAGCACAGTTTTGGTTTACTATAAATCACCCCAGGCAGCAATATTTAGAGTTAGGGTGACAGACTTAGAGAGAGATTTTTTGGGGTTTTTTTTAAGAAACATTTATGTGCCTTGCTGGTGTATGTTAAGTCACATAAGCTAAGTAACGCTTGAATACTGAGCAAAAGGACTGTAGTGTCTACGTCACTACTGAGCGATATTTGCACAATTAAACCAGCAATCATTACAATCTGCATTAAATTTTGTACCATTCAGACATGTCTGAAGAAAACTGAAGTTAACCAAACCAGCCATTCTTCACCCATAGACACATACTGAGCTCCTAGAAATCTATTTGAAAGAAAAAAAAACAATAACAAAGTGATCTTTCTGAAAATATTTTGGGAGTTAGGTGACAACACCCCCGCTGGGATCATACAGACCCTGTAGAAAAGATGCCTTCACAGAGGTTCTCTGACTCCGTTTTTAGTACCACTGATCACTATAATGCAATGACTGCACGTGCATGTCCAACTGCAGCTCAATGAGATATGTGATAGAAAAGTAAAACCTCTTTTTTTGTGTGTGTTACAATAAATTATAACTAGCAGTGGGAGTGTACTCTGAGGTTTGCTGTGCACTGAAGCAGAACCAGTGAGTTCATACTGGTGTTCCCATGAGCAAGGCTAGGCAGTATGTTACATCCTACACATTCATTCCTGAGCTATGCTGACCACCTGCCTTAAACCAGGAAGGTTTAATAAAGATAGCAATTCTAGGTCTCTTTCTTCATTGAAGGGCAAACCAAAACCCCAACCCCCCTTCCAACAGTAAATTATACATTTAGGCCTAGCATAACACAACAGACATTTAGTGCCCCCACCAATTACAGTTATAAATGAATTATCCGTCCTTTTGTTTCCTGGTACTAATAGCCAAATAACATTTGACAGATTATATTGAATGGTGCTACTGGCACACAAAAAGCTTTTTTAATGTGTTCACTTCTACTATACCTGCACTGCTTAGCTCTGCTCATTTTTCCACATTTTGCCCAAGACATTTTTATGGTATTGGCCAGACTTAAGCTGCTCTTAATATCCAGAGAAAAACATTAGAATTACTGAAGTCTGCAATAAATTTCTGAACTGCTTTTGTTACTGAAAAAGCACACTTTCTTCATTTGATTTATTACAACAAAAATCAAATGAAATCTGTAGGTATCCCTTAGATCATACATATGCAATTTGTTATAAAAAGTCTACTTATCACACTTTTGCACAGCACTCTGTTGATGTAACTGTAAAATCAACCCAACTATGTTATTACTTGTTGTATATAGCCCACAACCTCAGAGTTATCACACTAGTAGGTGGCTGAATTTTAGTGCTGGAGAGTGACAAAACTGTTTATTAAAAACTAAATTTAATGTTCCCTTGGATATGAGTAATATAAAAACACAGCTACTCAACAGTTCACAACAGTCCCTGGTAGAGGGTCATATTTCTCTGCTCTGCTGCTTTCAGAATGGAGAAAACTTTACTAATGAAGCATCAGCCTATGTGTTATTGCAAAAGAAGCAGTAGGCAATGAGACATTACTCACTGGTAGGAATGGTTACTCGCTAGTCATTGGCACTCCAATGATTACCTTTGAAAAATTTAAGACAATGTACTTTCTCCCCCCATTTTTTTTTTTTGTTTGTTTTTTGGTGGGTTTTTTTAGGAAGCTGAAGCAATGCATTTTGATTAGATAATAAATGCCACGGGGAAGCCCTGGCAGTGACAGATTATAGAAGAACAGGAAGCTGACTAAGGATGACATCTTGAGTCTTTTGCAGCTATGCTTACATCTGTTCTTGGTCTACACAAGTCCACCTCTCATCCGTCTTTCTCTCTACTTGCCTATTTACTTATTCTCACATAACACAATAGATAGTTTTGTTTCTTTCCACTTACATATTCTGTCTTTCTTGAATACAGGTATTTATTATGTTCTTTTATCTTCCACAGATATATGGATTGATCTCTAACAGCAGAACAGGGACCTAATTCTTTTGAGTTCCAGGACAGCTTGAACTATCAGGTTCAGACTAGTAAACATGATAGCTACATTTTAATGTCATCTCCCTTTGGTTTAGTAAAGTTTTAAACATGTTCTCCTAAACTATCCTTACATGCAAGTTGGGACATCCAGTCTAGATAGGTGAACTACTAGATAGGTGAAGAACTGGGTGAATGATCATGTTCAAAGGGAAGAGGTTATTGGTCTGTACTCTATTGGGTGACTCATTACAAGTGGAGTTCCTTCGGTGTCTACCCTGGGACATATTCTGCTTCCAATCTGAATCAATAATCTGGAGGAGGACACAGAGTAGGCCCTTACCAAGCTTGCAGATGCCAAAATGGGTGATGCAAGTGACTTGCTCAAGGGTAGGACCTTGATATGCTACAGAGGGACCTTAACATATCATGGGCATGGGCTAGCAGAACTTCTGCCTGGGGAGTAGCCTGAAA
>WEIS01027657.1:0-14532 GCA_013389965.1 Todus mexicanus
AAAAAAAAAAAAAAGAACGAGCTTTCCAGTCACCCACTGTTCCCAGGGCTGGGGAGTGAAACGGGGTCTGGTTTGGTGCCATCTCATGGGCTTCAGTGCCAGGAAGGAGCACCTGGGAAGCCTTGCTGCTGGGGTTGGCCCTACGACCTTGATCCCAAGGCACCTCCTTCCCCAACAAAAGCCCCCACTGGGTGCAGCAGTTTGAGATGCTGCACCCAGGAGATGGCAGAGGTCGTGGTCGTTGGTTTGTCACAGAATCATAGAATTCCTTTGGTTGGAAGAGACCTTTAAGATCACCAAGTCCACCCATTCCCCCAGCCCTGCCAGGGCATCACTAACTCGTGTTCCTCAGCACCACATCTCCACAGCTTGGAAACCCCTCCAGGGATCATGGGGCCTCCTCCACCGCACTGGGCAGCCTGTTCTGGGGCTTTACACCCTTTCTGCCCCCAGATCCCATTTCCTGCCACTCCCTGGAAGCTGCCTCTGAGCAGAAAGCAAATCCCTGTGGGCAGTGTGTGGTGGGGGGGGAGAGGGGGGGAAAGGCCAAGGACCGCTCCGTTCCCCAAGGGACACAGACCATCTGTCCCCTCCATCCTTCACATTCCAGCAGAACCATTCTGCTGCTCACCGGCTGTGACCCACTGGCAGTTTTGCTTGTCCTGTGGCCTGTTAGGAGCTGTGCAACGTCCTGGGGACACAGCTGCTGCTTGTGCCAGTGACCGGCTTGGGGGGAGCGCGCAGCGGTGGGATGGAGCCATCCCACACCTGTTTGCACTCGCTGGGTGACATGGGGGCGAGGAGAGGGATGGCACCTTTCATCCCACAGATGGGGTCGTGCTCGCAGCTTCGCTCCAGAGGGACCCGGGGTCAGGGCTGGAGGGGCATTGCCACCTGGCTCCCATTAGGAGGGCTCCTCGCAGCGGAAGAGGCCTGTGTCATTCCTCCACTCATGCCAATTATCCCGCTAGGTCTCTATTAGCCTGCACAAAGCAAAGCCCCTGTCTGAGCAGACATGGCCTTGTCCAGGTGCTTTCCCAAGTGTCGGCCGCCATAGAATCATGGAATTGTTTTGATTGGAAAAGACCTGTAAGCACATTGAGTCCAACCATTCCCCCAGCACTGCCAAGGCATCACTGCTCCGTGTCCCTCAGCACCACACCTCCATGGCTTGGAAACCCCTCCAGGGATCAGGGGGACTCCCCCCCTGCCCTGGGCAGCCTGTTCTGATTCTTGACAACCATCCTGGGGAAGAGATTTTTCCTCATGCCCAACCTCAACTTCCCCTGGCACAACTCGAGGCTGTTTCCTCTTGTCCTACCAAGGCCTCTCTCTCTGGGTTGAGGATACGGCTCACAGCTGCTTTCACTTCCCCCTTCCTCTGCTCTGGGCAAACAGCCTCATTTTTCTGCTTTTTTTGCCTTTTTTTTCTCTCATCCCTGCCTGGCTTGGGTGAGATGTGGCTCCCCAGTGAGATCGGCAGTGCCTTGGGCATGCTGGCAGCTACAGACTGCCCTCCAGACCCATGAATTTGATGGTCCAGAGCTCTCCAAAATTAAGGCAGGAGGATGCTCATGGGTACGACAAGCTCCTCCCTTGTGCTCCACAGCATCCTTGCTCAAGGGGAGCAATGTGCTCTCCGAGATGCCATCTTCAAGGCCCCCATTCTGGTATTTAGAGCAGAAAAGCAGCTCTCAGGCTGCGGGGTTTTCTCCAGCTGCTCTTAGGCTGCTCCACCATCAGCTCTCAGCTCTCGGGAAACAAATCAAGTAGCAAACCACTGAGGTTTGCTGCATGGCTGCCCTCCCCACTGCTCCCCAGGTAAGCCTTGCTGTAATAGGATTTGGTCCACATCCCTGGAAACCCCCCCTGAGGAGGATGTGGGGTTTTCAGCACGTTAACTCCTTCATGCACCAGAGAGGGTGAAACCCCACCACGGCCACATCAAGCCCCAGGTTTTGCAAAGAGCCTTGGCCAGGGCGCTGCAGCTGTGGCAAGCAGCTGGTGGCTTTTGGGGGATGGAAGGAGAGCCAGAGAAAGGACATGGGGAAAATCATCCCACAGGGACCTGGCAGGAGCAGAGCCTCTGCCTGGAGTTGGACCCACTGGTGCCACCCCAGAGACCATCAGCTTCTCCCCAGTGAAGACCTTGGCCTCCCATGCCAGGCTCGCCAAGGCAGCCTGACCTTTTCTGCATTTCTCTGTTCTCATCCCGTTGCGGGAGCTGTTGTTTAACAGCAGAAAATACCAGATCAGATCCCTTAAGCCAGCGGATTGAATCCGAGGATGAATTGCCTCTCACAAAGAGGGACTTTAGGCACGCCTGTGCCTGGGACGCTCTGCTGTGGCTTTGGCAGGAGAAGTCCCTGGTGCAGGGGATTGATGGTGAGGCTGCACCTCTCTCCAAGCAGGGAGCACCCATGGCTGTGCAACTGCTGTGTCTAGAGACCCTGGAAGTGCAGGGAAGCAGAGACCTCACCTGCTCATGGGTAGGAAAGTAGTGTGAGAGCAGAGCTGGGTGCTCAGGGCTCCCCGCCCCCATCCGTGCATTCCCTCACAGAGCATCTCCCCTTCAGGCTTGGGGAAGGGCAGATTCCTAATGGCTCGTGCTTATCCCAAACAGACGGGACTTGCCTTCACACCAAGCTAGAGGTTATTCGAGGTGTTGTCTTGTTTGTCAGCTCCTCATTTTCTGTTAAAGTGAAAATTAAAAAATCTTCCAAATCACAACAACTGCCTGTAACATCTCATGGGAAAACCCCTCCGTGCAGGGAGCTGTGACACCCATCGTGGGCACCCTGTGTGAGACTGAAACCCCAGCTCTTAGCCAACGTGCTTCTGAATCCAGCTCAGCTGCATGGCTCTGGGTGCCAAGCTGCAGAGGGGATGCTCAAGAGGCACCAAACCCCGCACTGCTGTGTCCCCCGCGGGGGCTGTGGTATGGCCACGGTCTCCTGAGCTGCCTCACTGTGGTGGTTACCCCTGCCCAGATTCTCATGGAAGCAGCTTGAGGCGGGAGATGGCCAGGAGCTGCTGGGGAGTCCCAGCTGTGCAGCCCATGCAGAAGAAGCCATCAGGCTCCAGAACGGCCGCCCACCATGGGCCGTGGGACCCCAGAGCTGCCAGGCCCCCAGACTGGAGCAACTGGAAATGGGGAAGATTCACAGCATAGAGACTGAGACTATAAAGGGAGCTGAGGAAATTCATAAGGAGGTGTAAATTGGAACAATATGGGCTGTGTCGTGTCCTGATTTGGCTTCAGGGAATTAATAGCTAATCTTTTCCCTGAGACCAGGCTTACTGGAGTAGTTCATGGAGCACACAAGGGAGCTGGTGCTCTCCAAGCGAAGCCTGTAAGTGCCAGTGCAGGCGATGCAGGGCTGAGGCTGCAGATGATCAGCTTTACATCATTTGGTCTTTCGCTGGGGCATGTTTAAAGTAAAAGCCTTCTTCTGCTGCTTTGCTTTTTTTAATAAGGGATCCTGGTGTGTGCTCAGCCCAGAGAAATGGGTAACAAATCGGTGACACTGGGCTGGAAATCAGTGGCAGCGAGTTGTAAACTGGAAGCACCTCACAGGGCTCACATGCCAGGAGTAAAGGTAATTCCTGCCTGGCAATGGGGCAGCTGGGTGTGGATGGAGGTGGCTGGGCTGGGAGAGGAGCAGTGGGTGATGCTCCAGTCTCCTGCCCTTGCCCTCAAGCAGGCTTTTGGCTCCTGGGGTGAGGTTTGGCCTCCCTGCCTGCACTGCTCCTGTGCGTGGAAATGTGAAATGTCCCAGCAGAGTGTGCACACAAAGGCAGGAAGAAACTCCAAACCTCGCTGAGAACTTGGCATTATAATCGTATAACACAACAATATGACATGGACTCCATCCATCTGAATGCTCCTCGAGAAAATGTGGGTTGATAGCTTGGTGGGGTTTTTTTTCACTTTTTCTCAAAAATGTCTTGTTACTGTTCCCATGGAAGGCTCTGGTTTGGGGCTTGTCCTTCTCTACTGCCCCACACTGTCCCCTCGTCGTGCCCCGGCCTGCGCCCCAGCCCTGCAGCCAGCCCCCCTCCCCTCCTGTCAAGGTTCCTTTTTATCTAGGTCAAAGATTAGCAAGAGCAAAAGGAAAAAAAAAAAAAAAAGAGCGAGAAAGCAAAAGCCAGCATCGTGCCTTTCATGCGGACATTATTTGCTGCTTGCAATGGAAAACATATCCCCCCTGCACTTCAGCCTCCAGCCTTGCCCACCTCCCAGTGCACAGCAGGACTGAGCAGGGGGAGGAGGAAGAGGAGGAGGAGGGTTGCGTGCCAGTGGAGGGGTGAACATGGCCAGCCTGGAGCCAGGGCTGCCCCAGCCCCGCTGCAACCCTTGGTCGATCTGTTCCTGAGGCCCGGGGCTGCTCTGGGGAGGGGTGCATACCTGCCCTCCCTGGGGCAGCCCACAAGCCTCCCTGGGTTATATGCGAGTGGAAGAACCTCCCTGGAAGTAAAATCCCCCTCCTGCAAAGCACCAAGGCTCCCAACCCCAGTGCAAGAGGACGCATGAGATCAGTATCCTTGGGCGGTGGGCAGCCCCAGGAGGGTGCTGGGGTGATGTGCACTCCCCGGGAGGGTGCTGGGGCGGTGGGTGTCCCCCTAAAAGGTGCTGGTTGTGGGGCGCTGCCATGCAGGAGCGGCTCAGGGGGTGCCAGCCGAAGGCAGCGCGGTTGTGCCTGCCAGGCCAGATTGTTTCAGCCGAGTGACCGCACAAGTGGCTTTGCTAAAGCTGCAAGTTGATCTCATGGAAGGAAATTGAATTGTCGTCGGGGCCGGGTTTTATCTGGGCTTTGGGCTCCGCTGCCTGGCTCGGTCTATTAACGTTTGCTCGTCTGATTACAGACACAGCTTGGGGTGAGAGGTCAGGTTTAAATCATGCCTCTTTTCCTTTCTCATCAGCAAGCGTGTTGCTGAGGGGCTGGAGATGTGCGGGAGGAGTGGGGGCTAGGGGCTGGTGGATGAGCCCCCCAGCAGCTGCCCATGGGCTGCCCACAGGGCACAGTGGCGTCAGCTGAGGGGTGCCAGGGGAGCCTCAGCAAGGGCAGCAGCTTCTCCTGGGAGCAAACCATTGCTGAGCATCCCATGGCAGCTCATGGGTGCTCTGTGGCTGGGAGGAGCCAGAGGGAGGATGAGAAGGGGCAGGTTCCATCGCCAGAGGACCAGGGGTTTGCAGTTATCACTGACCCAGAAGAGCAGGCCTGGAGAGGGGGACCCACAGGTGCCTGGATGATTCTGGCCATGGCAGTGGGTGCTTGATCAGCTCCTCCTTGGCAGGGTGGGGGGCCTGGAGGCATCCCGGTCAAGGGCAGCATCTGCTGTGCCACAGTAAGCACAGCACTGCTGACACTGAGCACACAGGCACCGCAAGACGGGCTTTAGAGCACCAGATAATTATGATTTTTCACTGATCTAAGTGCTTTCTCTTCTTCCCACCTTGTGGTGTCTGGATCTGTCAGGATCTTGTTTCAAAATGCATTTTTCTCCCAGCCACAAACAGGAGTGACTCCAAAAAAACCCCCCACCAATGCCAAAAGTGACCTTTCTCCTATAATGACAGGACTCTGGGAGCTGGAGATTAACGGAATATATAAATACAGTGAGAAAGCACTGAAGGGTGTGTGGAGACTCCTGCAGCACTCTCGGGAAGCTGTGCCAGCTGGGCCTGGCCAGCAGCATCCCTGTGGGGACAGGACAGCTTCTTAGTGCCGCTGGAGCTTGTCCTGTCCCCTTCCCATCCCCCCAGTGTCCCTGGGTTAAGATTCTTTAATGACCTTAATCAGCAGTTGGTTTACGACAGTCACTTTCCCCACTGCTGCCCTCCGCCAGCAGGGGAATAACATCTGCTCCCCCCCGTCGCCCCTATAAACCGCTCCCCTCTCACATTGCAAAACCGATGCAGGGCATTAACGTGGGGCTGGCTTCTAGGGGAGCCGTCAGGTGGCTGCAGCTCCAGCTCTGACCTACTTAAAGGTTGTCCTAATCAGGGGAGGCATGCAAGCGTGCACAGAGTTCACATCTCCACTTCCATGTGTCACCCTGGCACTAAGATGTGAAAATGGAAATTATTTACAGAATGGAGGAGTCTCAATTGTGGTGGGCGAGGAGGTGGCAGGAGAGTGGTGCTGGGCACCTGTGCTTGTCTGTAGGACTGGCCTGGCCTGAGTGATGACAGGCCCATGGGGATGGGAAGCAACAAGTATAGGAAAGTGGGGTGTTGAAAGTGGCCCCAGCTCCTGCTAGCCTGTGTTTTGCAACACAAGAGACAAACGTGGGGCTGCTAGCCTGTGTTTTGCAACACAAGAGACAAACGTGGGGCAGTATGGCAGCTGCTCCCAGAGGCGGAGCAGGGATGCACAGCAAAGGCAGGATTTTTGGTTGTAGGTGCCTTTTCTGCCACAGATTTCCCATGGGATGGTCTGGGTGCTGCACCCATCGGTAAGTGGGAGCTCCCAGCCACGCAGGGGCAGTGCCCCAGAAGGTGGAGACACCCAGGGACATTGATAACGGACCCCGCTCAGGTTTTGCCTCGCTGCTTGGTCACAGCTCCTGGGTCAGTGGCCCCAGCGTGGCCCCAGCACCCCACAGGCTGCCCACACTGTGTGGCTGTGGGTGCAGTGCTGCTGTGGGGCGGCTGCATTCCGCTGCCCTCCTCTGCCGTGCCCATCTGCAGCCTGCGAGCTCCGAACCACCAGGTATTTATGAAGTGTCGGTAACTCCTCTGATGGTTGGTAGTGCTGCCAGCAGAAACACCCTTTCCCTTCCCTGCGTGCTCCCGGTGTCCCGCCAGCCCACCAGGAGGAAGAGAAATGAGGCTTCGTCACTCTAATTCAAACCAGCCCTGAGAGTGAAAGGGATCGCGGGGAGAAGGATGCTGCCAGGGCTGCTCTGTGCACCCCAAGCCCTCAGCCCTGGCCCATACCCAGGCTGGGAAAGCCATCCCCTGCAGAGCATCCGGACAAGCCAGCAGGGCTGGGGAGGGGGAAAGGCACATTAGGGTGAAGGGACAGTGTCAGCTCACCAGGCAGAGGGTCTCCAGATGCATCCTCAGCCAGCCTGCACCTCAGGGACCGTCTCAAAACCCGCATCCCAGTTAGTGCCAAGGGGCCTCGTGCCTCTCTGCTCTTGATGGGGCAGGTCGGTGCATGCCGACAGCCTCGGCTCTTCAGCGTGGGTGATGTGCCGGCTCCAGCACGTCTCCGAGCTGGGACCCCCTTGTGCTACCCAAGCTCCCGCAGCTTGTCGTGCAATGGGCAGGATGAGCAAACTCTGACACAACACCATTAATTCCCACAACATGTGCCTGCAGCACGCAACAAGTTGGGAGATGGAGCAGGGGTAGGTCACGACACCTTCCTGGGTACAGGGGGAGGGAAGGGCCCCCTCCTGCCCTTGGGGTGCTGATTCAGCCTGCCAGGACCATGCGCCTGGCTTTGCTGTGAGTCACAGGGCGAGGAGCAGGCATCCGCCTCAGTGTGTGGGAGCAGGGCTCCCATCACCACCTGGCACCCACCGCAGCCACTCTGGGTTCCTGGGCATCCCCCTGGGTGGGACGGGACATTGAGTGCAGTGACTTCAGAGAGGAAAAATTCTTCAGCTCCTTGGCCAGGGATCTGCTGTGGACAGGGTCAGGAATTCAAATGTAGCTGCTCTGCGTCAGGCAAAGCAGCACCCAGCCCTGGGCTCCCAGGGAGTGCAGCAGACAACTGAGACCTTGCTGGTGCCCTGGCTGTGGAGATAAATCCTCCAGCTGCGACATCACGTTTTCCTTGGCTGTTTTGCAGCTTGTCTGCACTCACCCATGGTTCCCACCCCCAGAGGTATTTGGACAAAATAACAAGATGGAAAAGGAGCTGGGGAAAAGTGGAGCTTCATCTCCCAGCAAAGTGGCCAAACCAAAGTGCCATCCTGTGGTCCTGCCTGTGCTGTGGCTCCATGGGGTGATAGGGCCCCCCAATTCTCCCCTATCATAGCTGTTTCCTGGGGGATTTCTCTCTGAGCTTGGAGCCTCGCTCAGCCCTCAGAAACCCCAAACCACAAGTTCTCTGCTGCTACTTTTTCCTGTTTCTCTCCCATCTCCTTCCTGACCCCCTGCATTTTCCAGCCCCCCCATCACCAGCAGTGAGCTTCCCGGCTCCAGGGGTGCCCAGGGGCTGGGCTGTGGGGTGAGATGCTGCCTGGCCCAGCGGGCTCCAGCATCCTCACGGCTGCCCTTGGCCTCACACGGTGGGACACCGGGGCTGCAGACATCAAAGGCGTCGCTTTAATGGGGTATTGAGAATTCGGGGGTAGCACTGGGGGTATCTGCTGCTTTTCACTCCCCCGCAAGGCACTTGGTCCCTAATTAAACTGTACACAACATTCCTTCCCCATCACACCTCATAAAAAGTGAGGAACCCACCGAAAAGGGGCCGTGTTACTGGGAGGATAATGATCATGGCATGGTGCAGCAAGGGCTGCGACTCCAACCGAGAGTCAGTGAGAGCATGACCTGGGAGTGAGGGGGTTGTGCTCATTTCTGTGTCACTCACTTTGCGTTGGCCTATGTGCAAATACATCATAATCCGCTATAATGAGAGCAAAATAGAACAAACCAAAAAATAGCAGATTTGCAAACCTGCGGCGGTGGTCAGGGGCTGTGTGGTGGAGGTGTGAGCTGCATGGGGCAGGCTGCTCGGGGTCACACATTGCTGGGTTCTGCAAAGACTTCACTTCTTAAACAGTTATCACAGTCTAACCCCTACCGGCAGCTAAACACCCACAGCTGCTCACCCAGTGCTTTCCCCCTGTGGGATGGGAAGAAGAATTTTGAGGAAGAAAAAAGGTGAGAGCTCAGGGGTTGAGATCAGGACAGTGCAATAAAACATCACAAAGAGAGAGGCAAACACAAGCACCAGTGATAGAACTGATGAGATGAGAGACCCAGCAAGTGAGAGAAGCCAGGAAGGTTCTACCTGTACCCAAGACACTGACTTACTCTGGTCCAGCCATGCTGAAGCCACACACTGAAGCAAGTTGAGAACAGAAGCCCCCACCCTGGCCCAGCCCTCCCCTTATATAGAGGCAGGACTCAAGATGGGATCGGGTGTTTATCCTGGGTGGGCCCCCCCCCCCCCCCCCAGCACCNTCCTTGAGAACAGAGCCTGACTCCTCCCTGGCTCCAACCTCCTGTCGGGGAGTTATTGAGAGTGAGAAGGTCTCCTGTGAGCTCTTGCTGATGCTCAGCTGCATCTCCTGGTGCAGGCAGGAGCTGGAGGGCTCTTCTTCTCTGGCCCGATCCACCGTCCCCCTTTAATGTGTTTTACACATGTGACAAATATTGAAGGAATTTGTTTTTTAAAGCCTGTTTTGATTGAAATCGCACACAAACCGGCTCATGCTTGGGGCCTTCCTGTAAGTTATTATTATTTTTTTCATTTTGAGGGAAGATTATGTTTCTTAGGCAAACAGGAAAAACAACAGGGAAAAAAGGCTCTGTTTGTTTCTTTAGCTTGGAGCTCAATCTTGGAGTGGTTCCCCGCAGTGGACGTGACGGCGCAGGCAGCGCCGTGGCATCAGAGGGTCCCGCCAAGGTGCAAAGGGGTCACCGTGTCCTCCCCTAAACACCCGCGATCTTGCAGGGACGCAGGGCAGCAGAAAGAGCTTCCCCAACCCAACCAGGCAGGCACATGGGCCTTTGGAGGTGTGAGGCCAACAAAACCCAGGTCTGTGTTCAGGTTTTAATTAGTTTTCACAGACATTTTGGGTGTGATGTTTATTTTTTAGGGGCCAGAAAGAGCAGTGCACCCCAGAGGGTGGCTGTGGGGGATGGCAGCCTTGCCGAGGGACCCTCCCCACACTCATCTCCAGATCCGCACAGCCTCTCTGGCTTCCAACGTCCGCCGTGGCCACTGGCACAGCAGTGCAGAGGGACACGGGGGAGTCTGCTGGTGATCTGGACATGTGAACACCTCAGACCATGCAACTTGCCCTTGTGTCCTGTGTCCTCCCTTGTACCACGATGCTCAGACCAACTGTAGCAAGGACATATCTTTGAACCAGAAGCTGTAGGTAGCCCTGCAGTAGTGTCTGCAAGACCAGCCAAGGAACTTCGGCAGGAGGGATCGAGCCCTTGGGGTATATGGGGAAGCTGTTTTCCTCTCTTCTTCCTCTAAAGGAGGAGGAGGAGGGATGGATGGAGCTGCTGGAGGCCCCGCAGGGTTTAGGGCTCCTAGCACGGTGTTTGAAAGTAGCTGTGGGTGGGAGCAGGAGCCCCTCTTGGTGGGAACAGGGAGGCGTTTGCAGGTCATTTCAGCATGTTGTCCCAGTCAAATATTTGTCTAGTTAATAAATATATTGTTGTTTTTTTCAGCAAGGAAATGAGGAGGCTGTGAAGGAAAATAATGAAAGACCTTTCTTGTGTAGTCCTGCTCTGCAAGAACCTGGATCAGGCCCTCCGCCTTCTCCTTGGCCCTCATGCTATAAGCAACCCTGCTGTGGATTTCACAACGGTGTGATTGACAAGATTAGAAATTATCTCCCCCTCTCTCTACATATAAGGTTACTGCCGCTCCAGGCACAGTGTGAAATTCCCCTTGCCGGAGCTCATTAAATGGGTCAATGGACGTGTTCCAGCTTCTCTGCAGTTCACAAAGGGCTGAGTCCTGGCCACCCCACCAAACTGTGTCCCAGGCTGTTGACGAGTAAGTGCTTCCATATGGCTCACCTCAGCATCTCCAGAAAGATAACAGAGAGCTAATGGCTTGCAGATTCCACGGATGCTCGTCGTCGTCAAACGTGCGGAGGTCCTGGGGGGCTCGGGGGCTGCATTCAATCACAGCTGATTGGGGTGGAGGGGACCCACGGGCTCCCTGCCAACCTCCATCCCCCACAGCCCCCTGGGGGCACCAGGAAAGGGCAGCACGTTCACACAGCCACCTCGGGAACCACCAGCAGAGCAAAGGGTGAGCAGGCAGCTGCTGCCTCAGGTGCTCTAAGAGTTGGTAGGTGAGCTGGAACCCTCGAACATGCAGCTCTGAGCTTTCCCGGTGTCTTCACAGCCCCTGGGACAAGCAGTGCCAGGGATCGAACAGTGGCCAGCCCCTTTTCTTGTACTGGATGCACTCAGAGGACGTTCCGAGGCCTTCAAGGGAGGAAGCTGCCGATATGGTTTTGGTGATGTAAAGATGGTGATGTAAAGATGTGAAAACGTCCTTTCTGAGATAGATATCTGCCCTTTTCCCTTTCTTTTGTTGTTTGTTTGGGGTTTTTTTTAATGGAACTTCAGTGAGGAGGTTGCTTCCCTGAATCACATTCACTGTGAGGAATGATTTACAAATTCCTCCCTGACATTTGTTCACACTGTCTGTTCATATCTGCCTGTAGAGCACACGCTCAGCACCTCATCCTGCAGCTCCTGCTTGCGTTCGCCAACCGTGGACATCACCCAGTGCTCTCCTCTCCCACAGATGGGTGGCTCCTGTCGCTTACCAGCTCAGGGAGTGTTTCAAGTGCACCCAAACATGCCGTTCAAAACACTCCTCTGGAATATCTGAGTATAAAATTTATATTTAATGAGCACGTGCACCGGGGAGGTTTGTGCGCCAGCATTATTCATGCAGAAGAGACACAATGGGGTCAAGAGCACAGGTGAATTGAAGCGGTCCCATGGGAGAACAAGCGCTCATGGGACCCGATTTCCTCTGCTTGGGCTGCTCCATCACCTCCTGGCAGCACAGCCACCTGCCCCCTTGTTCCATGGAGGTGTTTTGGGGTGCTCTGGAATATGTTCCCCCCTCCAAATATTGGAAAGCAGGGTCTCCTTGGCTCGCCTATCACCAGGCAGCTTCCCGCAGCCGCTGTCATGACGCTGAGGATGGAGATGAAGTCTCGGGCCAAAGGAGGAGCCCCTTTAGCCCCAAGAAATAGCTGTGTGTGACACAGAAGGAGAAGGGCTCAGGGAGGATTGCTGTGACTGAATGTGTTGCTGGAGGAGCTGTGAACTCTGTGGTTTTGGGGCTCCTAATTAATTACCCAGCTCAGCATCGTCACCATCCAATTAGATCCCTTCAGTCTGGGGTGTTTGTGTAACTAACCACCAAACAAAGTCCCTGCTCGCAGCCTCCCAGGGCTGATTTTCTTGGGGTCACGCAGTGATTCAGGGCTGTGATAGTGCCTGATGAGCTCTTGCACTGCTTTTGGTGGGGGTGGCTCCTCAGGACCACAGTCCCCACTGTCCTGCAAGCCCAAGGATGGGCTGCAGGGCTGGCTCCACCTCATCAGTACTGATCCAAGCTGGCACCAGCTCAGCAAGCATCACTCCATGCTCCCTTTGCAAGGGACGGGAGCAAAGCAGCTCCGGAGCTGCTCTCCCTGCTCTGCGCCTCTCCTCAGCTGCCAAACCAGGTAATTCTAGCGCAGGATGCTCAGGCACTTCCAGCACAGGTCTCATGAAGTGAAGGCTCCCCCTGGAACCTTCTTCCCCCTCCAGAACCACTCCCTGAGTGGCCTCATGCCGCTGTGGGATCCCCTCTCTCAGGTGAGGCCCACAAACAGCTGGGTCCTGCCAGAGGGGACGTGGCCCCACAGGGGAGAAGGGGGCCGCTGGCAGGTCCTGCTGCCCATGGGCAGCTCAGCTTGGGAGCTCTGCTTTCCTCCCAGGGAAAAGCTGGAATCCCCTCATCCTTGTTTGCTTTACATGCCAAAGCTGAAATAAATGAAATTACCTTTAATTATTGTCATTTTTTTTCCTTGGGAATGCTGGAGTGAAAGGCAGCATTTAGCTGTGAGCTACAGCAGGGCTCTGCCCTTCCTCCTGCCCCCCAGCCCTGCTGCCAGGGCTGCCACCCCCCTGGCCCTCGCCACCAGCTGCGACTCACTCCCCCAGTGCCCTGGACACACACAGAGCTCCCTTCTCCACTCCTCAGGATGAAAGAAGGGGAAGGGTGGAAGAAACTGGCCGGAGCTCATGTTAGGTGTGGGAGGAGAGCTGGGAGCAAGAGGGCCTGCAGGGGTCAGGGGCTGGGGGCCTGCAGGGGTCAGGGCTCGTAGCCAGGCAGGGATGACTTGCCCATTTCCAGACCACCTCTGGGCTCAGAGATCCTCAGGGTTGGGGGCAGTGATGCAGAGTGGGGAGTGTGGGGTGGCTTTTGTACCTTCCCAGCTGTTTGCAGCTTGGCAGAACCCCATCGAGAGAGTGCCTGGCCGTAGGACATTTCCACCACACTGCACCCCTCTTTCACCACTTAGCCCCATCCTGTGAGGTGCTGAGGGACAAATCCTTCAGCTCCCAGCTGCCTGCTGAGGGACGACGAGTAGGATGCGCTTCCAGCCGGAGGGTGCTGCCTTAGCTCCCAGTCCTGGCAATGCTGGAGAAGAGCTGCCAATTATTCTTCCCTGTTTTTTATGATTTCAGGACCTGCAGCTTTGTTACGTGCCGTCTGCCACCTTTCAGCAGGTGCTTGGTGAAATATATACATATATTTATGTATACAGGTCGGGCAGGCTGGCTCAGGAGAGGCTGCGAGGCTTTAGGTTGCTTTCCTTGCTAGGGTCCCCCCCTCGTGCCCCCATCCAAGGGTGAGCTGGCAACAGGACCTCACTCTGCAAGTGGTTGCTCCCTGGTGTTGCTTCTTTGTCCATCTCCTCCGCATGGAGAAGGAGGATTTTCCTCCTGGAGAGAAAACTCCTATCTCCTGAGCAGCAAAGGAAGGAGCACCCACCCTTGCACCCAGCTCATGTCAAGCAGAGAAGAAAGAACAAATAAAACACCAGCCCTGTGGGACCTCCCAAAACAGACCTTCCCTCGGTACTCTGGCAGCAGCAGAGAAAGCCCCGTCATCTCAGGAGCGGGGAAGAGGTGCAGGGGGGCTGGGAGCCCTGTCCCAGGTGGACACTGAGCCATTCTTCTGGAGAAGGTCTAGTTACCCTCCAAGGTCAGCTGTAAGTGACACTGAAACCTCAAGGGCCTTTGGCAAGGAACATTGAGACACGTTCGCTGTCAAATGGAATCTATTAGAAGGGATTAGACGCTTTTTTTCATCAATACCCCCGTGACACCATGATCGGTTGAAATTGCTGCAAAAACATCATTATTAAAAATGGGCCTATTAGTATTAGAATGGACAGAAGCTCCTCGCTAATTTTAGCAGCAGCGATCAGAGCCAGGACAGGAGGGGAAGCAGCAGAGGTGGCCTAAAGGAAGGTGCTGTGGGAAATAGGGGCGAGGTGGGGGTTGAGTGGTGCCAGGAGGCTGTGCTGGGGCGGGAGCGTCCCCGATGGTGTCACCAGACCAGTACAGGTGCTTGTGCTGCAGAGCTGCCTCGGCATGGGAAGAAAAATGGTTGCTTGGAAATCGAGCAAACACTCAATAAATTTTGCTCCAAAGTGCATCCAGCAGCAGCAAGAGATGCTATGGACACATGCGGGAGCACGTGATCCTCTGGAGATGACAATCCAGTTGAGAGCATCATCAGGGACACAGAGACATAGCTTGAATCCCAGAATCCCAGCACGGTGGGGTTGGAAGGGCCC
>WEIS01027658.1:918-24632 GCA_013389965.1 Todus mexicanus
ACCTTCCACTAGATCAAGTTGCTCAAAGCCCCATCCAACCTGATCTTGAACACATCCAGAATGATGAAGCATCTACAACTTCCCTGGGCAGCCTGTTCCAGTGTCTCAGCACACTCAGGGTAAAGAACTTCTTCCTAATTTTTAATCTAAATCTACCCTCTTCAGTTTGAAGCCATTACCTCTCCTTCTGTCACTATAGGCCTCGTAAACAGTTGTCATAACCCAGCTTTCTTGTAGGCCCCCTTCGTATATTGGAAGGCCATGAAAAAGGTCTCCCCAGAGACCTTGAAATGGATGATGGAAACGCACAGATGAAAAGTGACACATAGTATAAGAAAACTCCAATTGATATCACTGCAGAAAGGCCACAATCTTGACATGTTCAGTCCAATTTACAGTCTAGTAAGCACGCTATGATGACTTTAATTTATAGCCAGAAATGATGTTCTAGGACCGAAGGATTTAAATACTCTCCAGACATTACATAGTCTCTCCTGAAGTAAAATAAAAGACTTTGTTCAGCATCACTGACAACAAACAGATTTTCCAAATTCATGCAGATTCAATAATGGAGACTCCCAAATTTCTCATATCAAGGAATGCTTTCAAAGACTACAGCACTAACAGATAATTAAAGAATTGCAAGGACCACTTCTGATGCCATGAATCACCTGTACTGGGACAATTATTCTTCACTGAAGAACTCACAGCAGAGAGAATTTCCCCCAAAAAATCATTAGCCTGAAGGTAAATTATCAGCTGACCAGCAAACAGAAAGGACAACAGCACCTTTTCTGTAAATAAACATAAGCAACTCATACTTCTTGTTAAATTTAGTAAAAAAACAAAAACATTTGATAGAGTAGTGCACAGTTACAGAGAAGGACTGCACAGTTTGCTCTTTTCTACACTTTTTTTCCTGATTCTGACTGAGATTAATTCTGCCCCTGTTGCAACATTTTTATCATCTTAAATTCCCATAAGTACAGAATTTGACACTGCTTCACATTGGCTGAGCAGTCGTGCATGGAAAATCCTGACTAAAATGCCTTCTGGAAGAAGATAGGTACAGGGGCAATACATTTCTCAACTTTGGATTTAATTAGACTGCTTTCCTGTGGCCTTAGACTGAATTTCAGATTTATGTCAAATCTAAATCAGACCTCTTGAATACATTGCAGGATAAGGACATGCAAAAAAAAAAAACCCACAACAAAAAACCCCAACAAAAATAAAACCAAAAAACAACCCCGCAATTATTTATAGAGAAATTCATATTGATGCTCCTCATTAAATTCAAAACCAAAGCTCATCACTAGCAACTTCATTTCTCACAGCCGTAACACCGAGCTGTGGGCTCACCCAGACACATGAAAACCAAGCAGCCCAGAACCAGGTACCTGCCAGAACAATTCACTGGCAAAATCCTTGCCTGAAAAACCCCCCGAAATAACTGTGTGCCCTGAAGCTCAAACTGAGCAGGAGTTTGCTTTCTGCTGAAGAAGAGGAACTACGAATTGCCTTTGGAATACTCATTGGTTTTCAACCCAAAACTGTGAGGACGTGCTGAGAACTGGATGGACTCAGGGCCTCCTGTGGGAGTAGGTGAGATCTTTTGCCGTTTGCTCCCGGATGGTTTAGGCTTTTTGTACATCACATGCAAGCAGAAGCAAGGGATGCAATGCTCGGCTGCTACATGATGCTACACCCCGACTGACAGAAGTCTCTGGTGTTCCTCCAAAAGTCACCCCAGGCAGGCAGCATGGCGCCAATTCAGCTCTGGGGTTACAAGGCCTTCCATTGGCAGCTCTCTATTAGAAAGGGTCGTCTCCCATTCCTGAGCTGAACAGAAGGGTTAAGACATGTTGCCTGTCACATAATGATGCTGAGAGCTATGCAGGTGCATGCCAGACATCTCCAATGAAAATACAATATCAAGATACATACATCGTCAAGACCTGAACATCATCTATCCCTCGCTGGAGGGTCAGCTGCTGAGGTTCACACTAACTTCTCATGGGTTGAAAAAAGCCCCTCCAGTCACTGCTCCTACCCCTACCTTTGCAAGATAATGCAAACAGCACAAGAACTAAGAGATTCAGCAACTGCAACTCTGAAAGACACACACCCTCCAGTAAAAAGCAAAGTCATGCTCTTTCTCTCCTACCTCCTACTACCTACCGTTTGTCCAGATGTGCTCAGATGCTGGAACAGTCTATGAACCCAAATACAAAAGCATTCACAAGGAAAGATCACAGAAACAGGCATCTGGGAGAGGAAGCAACTAGCTGATCGGGGGGTTCCCAAATTACTCATGGAGGTTTCTGCTTGCAAATCAACAAAATCCCCGATGTTCTACCACAAGTTCCTCAGTACCATACTCTGCACTAAAATAAATCACTCGTTCGCTTTTACGTAAGATAACTTCCATAGAAATGAGGAATATTTCCAACATTCAGTATGTACAGCTACAAAACGTTACCTTAAAGTGGTACATAATCACAGTATGCAAATATTAATGACAACCTGTAATATTATAGGATACAAACAATTTATCACAGAGCTAAAAAGGAAACATTTAAGGCCACAGTACCAATTAAAGGATGTTTTGCCCAGAGGGTCGCTGGAATGCGAGACAATTTGCCAAGGGAAACAAGAGTGTGTGGCCTCCACACAAAGCTGGACTCAACATCTGCTTCAAGAGTTGGGACATATTTCAGCAAGAACAAGATCAGGCTGAAAGCACCTATGGTTTTCTTCCTACACAATTTGTTTGTGGGTCTGGTTTTTGGTTTGGTTTTCACAGAGCTAGCACTACATACTATGCTCATTCAACACCCCACTTGGAAATTATAAATTTATGTCCAAGTTTTTAAGCAATCTATCAAATTCTGATCTTCAGATTCTTTTCCACAGCTTGTGTTTGAACAACAAAGTGTTTTGCAAGCCCCAGGATATTTATTAATAGGACTAAAATGGAAAAAATACAGTAACCTACTCAAATGAGAATTTCAGCCTGCAAGGATACTGAATCCATACGCCAAGCCACGTATAGATGAGTTTAACAGGAGCTTTTAGAAACTAATGGTAAAGAGGAGAAAATAATCAACATTAAATGTCACCTAATTTAGGTCTCTAAACCAAATCTGACAACTCAGACAATGCAATCAACTTTCTAAATACGTAAACTTTTGCAAATATTATAACCATATAAATACTGAAAGAAAGTAACTGCAAGTTTCAGGAGACACAGATGATCAGACCAAAGTTTGGATGCCACACACCAAGTCCCTATAGAAATATTTAGCTATTAGAGATGTTTGATTTCAAAAAATGTATTATCTACAGAAAACAAAAACAGTGAAGACTGGCTCTAATGCAGTGAAATTACACAGCACAGTAGCAGCCATAAAAACCAAAGAACCATCTACCTTCATGGCGGTGTAGCAAAGGTGATTGATAATCAGATTCAGATAAAGTAAACAATTCAATTGTATGATGAAATACGAAGCCACTTTCAGTATCATTTCCACAGATTCATTCACTTGCTTCAAAAATGTAAAGCATCCAAGTATGAAACACCAGACTATTATACAGGTAGTTATTATCAGCACTTACTCTAACCTGCATACCTGAGGGCACCACAGCCTGAACAAATCCAAACTTTACTTATGTTGCCCTTAGCAACCGAATATTACTACCATCTATTTAAATACTGTCGAAATATTCAATTCCCCATCAGCAACTCCTAACACTGATTTAGCCAAGAATATATTCAGGAAATCCTTTTTACTGTGCGCTGTCGGTAACACTTAAATAGTTATCATCAGAAAGAAAAACATCACTTTTTTTTGAGTCAGCCATGCCCTGTAAGACCCAGGTATCTCCCAAGGGAGCATTTAGATTTGACACCCCATTAGAGAAACTCAGTGTGAACCACATGGATTCATCAGTCAAGGCTTGCTACAGAAAGATTGTCAGATTCTTTTTGTAAGCAATACAATGCACGCACGCTTTCTTTATTCCCTAGACAAGAAAAGGCCATTTCACTGCATAGACTGAAATGGCTTTCTATATTCTCAAATGTCATCAAATGGCAAGAATAGTGTGAAATTTGAACTCTGAGTACATCATTTCCAAGCCACTGAGAGTTCAGCTATATTTCTGCTGCAAGTACAGGTATTCCATTAGGACAAGAGCAGCAAATGGCCCTTGCACAGGCATATTACACAGTGAACAACAGAGGTATTTAGCAGACAAATGAAGAAAGCCCAAAGGTTCTCAAAAGACCCTGTAAACATTTCATGTAAAAAACATTGCTTCTCAGGTGTCATTTTTATTTGACATTTAAATTACAAGAAAATGAAGTTTTGAAGAGCTGTGGCCAGCAAAACTACTTTACTATATTCAAGTCAATAGAAAGAAATCTCTCAAGCAAGAAACCTCCTTCACAGTACTATGCAGACATTCAGGAATAAAAGGTAACTGATTAGCAATTGAAGGTAATTAACATTATAAGCAACTCTCTACGTATATTTGTGACCTAAATTATCTTCCATTTACACGGCCCCACTCTTCAAGCTGAAAGAAGCGTAAAAATGGGCCTGACAATTTCAAAAAGGTCTGAGAAAAAAAACTGAAGTACAAACCACAAGCCTGGGAGGGGAATATCGACCACATGGAGTCCCGCATTTTTGCTTCAGGGTAGCTCTGTATCACACCACCTTCACACCTGAACAGCTTCAAAAGGTTAGCATGTGCTTCCACACACCAGTTCCTTTAGGAAGAGAAGCATTTCCGCAGAAAAATAAATAATTTTTAAAAGGACTGGAGAAGAGCCTTGCTCAAAAACCACCAAAAAAGGGCATAACAGACTGAAATCCTCCATTCTCATCTTGCACTTCATCTGCATGGCTAACCTTCCTTCCAGGCACAGGTTGCTCATTTTGGCCATGGGTGACCTTGCTGCTCAAGTAGACTTCCACAGTTTTGCAAGCCTGAAACCTCATCCATCCAGCAGCTTTACAAAGGACTATTGCTGGTTGATTAAATCCACTCTTGGAGAAGCACAATCAGTCTAAACTGTACCGGGGAAGCAGACCACCACATCACAGCTGAATGACCCTGTGCCTCTCTGAATAAACCCCCTGAAACTCCACTCACACAGAGATTTATTAAACAGCATCTCTGCAAGTACTATTACAAGAACTGTAATTGCACTGCACTGATAAATTCTACAAAGTAAAGACAAACAGAGAAATTGAATGAAAAGGAAGCTTTACCTCCTGCTGTCTATACATGAGGTGGCCACTTTTTCTGTACTTTGGGCCACCTGGGTATTCCTGGCCAACCTCTGGGGGCAGACTAAGATAACCACACCAGTGTGGCTCTGCACCTGACCTAGCAAGCCCAGACAAACTCTGCATCTGCTCCCATCTTTTCTCCTACATACAAGAGGAAGGACACTCATATCTTCGTGCGTGCGGAGCGCTCCAGGAACACATCAAGTTTTCAAGTGCTGTAAAAAATACGACCTGATCTGAATTGAAATCTACTTCCTGCAACTCTTTAAAAGCCTGTGACACACACAAGAGCTCTTCGTTTCCTCTCTTCCCCTCAACCTGGCTCTTTGGCATTAGCTCACGGCCACTTTGCACAGCAGATAAAAGCTGGCTGGACTCACTTCAGATTCCATCAATCCCAATCAAAGCTTGGCCTTGGTGTTCACTATTGAGCGACAAATAGAGCTCGCTTCCTATATTTATATATGCTCTTCAGAGATCAGCAATAAAAGCACTTTCAAATGTTGCAAAGGTATAAGCATGAATCATCACTGTCACTGGGAATTTCACCCAAACGAAGAATGAAGGGCTGGGCTCAACAGCCATATTCCTCCTGCAAAATATCCAAAATGTATGAGGTCAGCATAAGTCCCTTATGAATAAAATCAGAGAGTCGAATGCCAGAAATTTGACATTCCCTCTACTGCTAAATGCCTGGTTTTTAGCCTCCTTATCTGATAAAGTTGGAAGTATTTCTTCACAATTTCCTAATTTGAAAACAACACCTACAGAGTGATTTAATTTTTCTGAACAAGTTAACTCTGCCTTCGAGTACTCAGTACAGGAGAAAATAAGCAGCTACCTCCTGTGGAGCAGAGACATTTAAGTTTTAGAGCCTGATGGGCAAGCACTGCCTTAATTCCACAGCCTGTCCTCCATCTCACCAAACCTGACTGCAAACATGCATTATGGTTGATCTAGATATCCACCAGTCTGATCTGCTCCTGTGCTGCTTCTTGGTGGCAAGCCCAGTGCGAAGAGAGAGAAACCAGATAACTGGTTTGGGTGAAGGCAACACTCGTATTAGCCATGTAAAACAAATTACTTATAGGATGTACTACAATCACAGTAATAAATGTGGTCCACTTGCGGCATATAATTTTGTTGTTAAAATCCACGAGTGGCTGAAACCACAAGTCTTCAGGAAACGTGTCTTGAAATCAGAAGAGCAAGCAACTCTCCTTCAGAATGGATTCTTGCAAAATGCCAGCAAGTCAACAGAAGGATGTCAGTGCTTGGGTACTCCTCCCAAGGAGATTTTTATAGTTCTAGCTTACAGTTTTACGGTGTCACCACCAATCTCGCTATTCTACTTCGAATTATTCTGTAATCTAATTGTTACGAGGAACAATTAGCAATTACTGCAAGTAGAATATTGTAGGAAAATGTCTGTTATCCTCTTTTTAACTCCCTCTGTACTTTAAAAGGCCTTCTGCAGTTCATTAGTCTCAGTTTCCCCTCTTTCGTTTCCTCCATCCTTCCAGGTAGACTGAGGGATTTAATAGAGTGAGAGCAAGCAAACAGTCTGCTCACCTCACCAGCAAAGGGCCAGCTGGGCGCAGGATGAGCCAACGCACAAGACAAGACAATGCCCAAAATGCTGCTGGAGGCAGGTAAAAAACCCTTCTTTTCCCAAAACGCTCTCTGACATCTGAATTGGGGGAGACCTCATTATCAGTGATAGATTTGGAGGCTTAAATCAACTCATAGCTGTGTCCTTCAGGGACCCACACATCCCCTTCACTCTAGCTGCCAGAACTTCCACATTTTGGTATCCAAGGATGAGTCTCATATCTTCTCTTTAGATGAATCCCATGCAGTGCCCCACAGGTTATGGTAGCCACTTCCAAATTCCAGCTTGTTCCCATTTTCTCATATTTCCTGGCTAAAGACAGCCAGAGTTTCCTCATCAGGGCAAACGTCCTTTCCCTTCAGGGAAATCCCCTCTGGTAAATGTTTCTAGATGAAACAAGATTAAAGATGCTACACCAAGATTAAAATGGCTATATCCAAACCAGATCATACTTGAAGCTTCCTGCTTTGGACCACTGAAGGGCCAATTGAAGCTATTCTGAGTCTTTTCATCACCTGTGTATAAAACTACATTTCAAGTTACCAACAGATCTCTTCAAATAAAGCAAGTACAATATTGCTTTCTGGTCTTTTAGACAAAATACATGAAGAAGTTTTTAATTCCCCCTATAACTGCTGCTAAGATAAGATGAGAAACAACAAACAACCCAAATATATGAATTTAAGCAACTACAGGAAGAAATCTCCAGTCAGAAAGGTGACCATCTCTCTTAATGACTTGAAAAATGTTCCACAAACAATTGGAGATCTTAGTATCAATTATAAAGACCACAATGCCAAAAATAGCTTGTAAATGAGAGTGAATTCAGCCAGATGATTAGTAGGCAGGTAAAACTAATCTAGGTATGAAAATTGAAGGGTACAGCTTGGCCTGGCAACACACAGGATGAGATATTATTCAACTGCCTACAAGTCTTTGTAAAAATTACTACATAGACATTAGTATCAGAACGAGAGAAGAGGTCTCTGGGCTAGTGAAAAGATATTAGGAGGGGAAAAAAAATTCCTGTGACTCAATGCAAGTGTAACCCTCTTTTTTTTTTTTTTTTTCCTTTTTTTTTTTTCTCCTACTCTCCTTTAGCAGGATATTTTTATTCATTTTCAGCTTGCTAGTTTCTTTTAACTTACTTTTCACTGAGAAAAAACTATTTCAGCTGGTTAAAATTACCTCTCTGCCTACAGGAGCTTTTTGGTGAGTCAACACCAACGCTGAGTTCAAAGTGGAATAATTGAATGTGACACAATTATCAGTCATCCCACTCACACTTAATACACCCTGGATCAAACGTGCTATAGGTTATATGATCATTCCCACTGACTTTACAGTCTTCAATTATTAAGGTTTTGTATAAGCTGTGCTTGCACACACATCAGGAAGCTTCGGAATCATGGTGGCATCCCTGTTGATTTATGGTTAGCTTATCACATCACGCTGGCATTAGCACATGGCAGAGCTAAGGACCCAACGTACAAACCACACGAATTTCAGAAGGTTACACCGCAGCTGACTCTAGCTTGGTCCCAAGGCTCAAATACCCTCCAGGCACTGAGCAGCACCAGCAGCATGCTCCCCAGTTCAGCACCACCTGAACAAATGCTGTTTCCCAGCGCTCCAGGATTGCCAAGAGATGTGAACCAGGGCACACAAGTAAGGAAGACTGAGAGATTCCCTTCAAAAGTACACTGCTGATCTGAACCAAGACACTAATGTAAATGCTTCCTTATGTTTTTTTATGAAAGTCATGAAACTTTAATGATCAGTCCTAAAAAGGAAAAGAGAGCCCACCACAGAAATCACTATAATTTCTTTTGCCAATAATTGTTATTAAATACTACAACACTGCATCATTTTTATTTCTCACTTATCAAAACAATCCAAGGACTTGATTGGTATTTACACCACACAACTATTCCACGTTAATGAGAATAGTACTAAATCACATTTAAGCAGTAATTGCTCAGGCCTCAGTCAAACAAAGCTCTGAAGTCTTAGCCTTACCTTTAGGTCAACAAGCATTTGTTTTCAATAAAGCTATTCAGAGCTCACATCAAGCGTATGCATGGATAATGCACAGCACCCAGATCCATATTCTCTAAACAAGCCAGTACCTGGCTTCACCTGCAAAACACACCTCCTAGGTGGATATGTGTTGTGACTATATTATTAAAATACCCTAAAACAGGAATAATTTTTAAGTATTATTTTCAGGTGCACAACTTCCAGTTTGCTGCAACATACGGTGGTCAAAGAGCAGTGGGTTTGCCCCAGTGGTGATGGTCATCTGAGATAGCTGGCCACCCTGCTTTTTCCTTTGCATGCCTGCTGACCTGAACTTAATGCACTATCTGCTGCCGGCTGCGGGTGAGAAAATGGACTGATACCCAACTGACAGAAACGATAATGCGTTCGTAACCAGTAGTTAATGGGAGACTGACAAGCACAATCACAGGAAGTAATAAAAGTTTCATGGAGCTTGCATGTGATGTGACTGGCACTGGTCTCCCATGTGTCGAAATATGAACGGGGCGATTACCCTATTAAAAAGAAGAGGTTTCAATTCATCTGATGCATGGTAACGAGTTTCCTGGTGAAATCACTATCGCTGCTCATTCATAACACAAAACGTACTTGCTTCCATGTAACTACTTTAGCCAAGGTGCAGTTACCTCTAAAAGCCGTAGTCTTACTTCAGTACCTGGATGCACTAATACCTAGAGCTGCGTGGCTGTAAGAGCATTTACAGATGTTATTACACAAAGCCAAACACCTTCTTCCACTCTTAATGTAAGTTTTAAAAACTCGGCGTAAAAAGCAACTTAATTTAATGGCCAACACCGAAGGAACCGAAGCGAACTGAGTGAGGAAAGCACATCGCGGTGTATCCTGTAAGCGATACACTTAGCAACCCATCCTCACAGCCAGACTCACAGCGGTGGACCAGAACAGCAAAGGCTGCTCTGCCTGACAATTCCCACACCCCTCCATCAACGGCAATAAAACTATGTGCTCTTTACAGGAGTGTAAACCAACGGGAGCGGCATGAGCTCTCGCACGCTATTACTCCTGCTAGCACTTCTTCACGACTTCAGAAGGGGAGGCAGCTGCTTGTTTGTATGCGGTGGGGTTTTTTTTCTTTACTCTTTTTTTTTTTTTTTTTCGCCTTCCTCTGCCCGAGCAACCGAGAAAATGCTCCTAATAAGGCCGGTAGAAAGGAAGTGGCTTCTCAACAGCGCAACCTCTCGTGAAGGAACCACCAAAAATATGGTGTTGCTATCTCCAACGCAGCGGGGAGCGCGGCCGGAACCACTTCTAATAAATATCCCGAAAGAACAGCACTGCTGCTGCTGGTGCTGGTGGTGCTGGTGCTGCCGGGGGCTCCGTCCCGTCCAGAACGCTTGGCCAGAACGGGGAGCGGACGTGCAGCTCGGCGCCGGACGGGGCTCCCGGGACTCCCCCAGAACGCCTCCTGACACAAGCGGCCCCCACACCCCGGCTCTCCCCGACACAGCCTGTGCCCCGCCGGGGCAGGACCGACCCCCGGCCGCTCACCCGCGGCGGCTTCCGCGCCTGGGCGCACGGAAGGACAGACGGACAGACAGACGCACCTACCCACCTACCCCCGTACCCCACGTGTGCGCACCATCCACCCACCCATCCTCCGAGCCCCCGTCCCACGCAGCGCCATCCCGCCCGCGGCACTCACCGCGTAGCGCAGCGCCGGCTTCTCGCTGAACACCGAGTCCCCCATGGCCGCGGGCGGAGGGGCCGCTCCCTCCACACGGCGGCGGCGGCGGCTGCAGCGGCGCTGGGCGCTGCTCTGCCCTCAGACGGCGGCGGCAGCTCCGGCGCCCCTCCTCGCAACTTCTGCCTCCTTTCACCCCACCCCCCTCCCAGCTCTTCCCAACCCAACCCCTCAGCGGAGCCGGGCAGCAGCGGGAGGGAGGGAAAGAGGGAAAGAGAGAAAGGGAGAGAGAGAGAGAGAGAGGAGGCGCCGGCGCTCCCCCCACAGCCGCTGGAGGGGCGGCGGTTTCAGTCCTTCCTCCCGCCCAGCGCCGGTGACTCCCCCGCGGCGGGGCCGGGTTCCCGCCGGCCTCTGGAGCCCTCGGCCCGGCTGCACCTGCGGGACAGGGCGGAGTGCCTGAGGAACCCCCTTCTCCTGCCGCCAAGGTCTCCGAGCCTGGCTCGGATCGTCCCGGCCGGTCCCCGACGGTCCGCTGGGGAAGGTCCCCACAGGCGGCCGGGAGCCGTCCCTAATCCGAGCAGCCCTCGGCGGGGCTGCCCAGCTCCTTCAGGCGAGGACCTGAAGGTTATAATAAGGAGAGAGGAACGAATAAAACTGACTTTCGAATTCATGCCTGTGTAACGCGTGGTTTGGGAGGGCTGGCACTCCATTCTTGAACGCAAGAAGCACAGAATCTCTTTGGCTGGAAGAGACCGTCGAGATCATCTAGTTCCAACCTTCGAGCTAACGCTGCAAGCTTGACGCTAAACCACGTTCCTAAGCACCAGGTTCACACGCCGTTTAAATACCTCCAGAGGTGGTGACTCCACCGCTGCCCTTGGCAGACTATTCCAAGGTTTGGTAATTGAGTGAAGAAATGTTTCCTAATATCCGGCCTAAATCTCCCCTGTCCCAGCTTGCATCCATTTCCTCTAGTCCTGTCACATGCCACCAGGGAGAAGGGGCTGTGCCTTCATCACTCTTTTCAGGTAGTTCTAGAGAGCAGTAAAGTGTCCCCTCAGCCTCCTCTTCCCCAGAGTGAACAACCCCAGCTCCCTCAGCTGTTCCTCATAGGACGCCCTTCATGAGCCTGGTTGCCCTTCTTTGGACACGCTCCAGCACGTCTATGTCCTTATTATAGTAAGAGGCGCAGAACTGAACACAATATTCGAGGCTTTGGAAAATGAAATGCTATTTCATGGCCTATTCATTATTTTGCGCGAGAGCGCTTACACAAACTGTAGAAAGACGAAACAAATTCCGAAGGAAAACTGCATTCTGGTGTGTTATAATTAGTAGTGACTTCTGTGTGACTTGCCTGGGGAGACTATGGCATCTCCATCAATGGAAGTGTTTAAAAATACATAAACCTCCCTCAGTCAGGCATGACCTCAGTGGCGTGAGGCTGGATGATTTCCTGAGCCCTCTTCCATCTTTTTAATCATTTTTCAATGCTTCGCACAAATCTTTGTTAGAGCACAAACTCCCCCAGTTACTCTCCGTTGTTCTCTGAGGAAGTGGCCTTATTCTATTGCTGCGTGATGCATACGAAATTAATTAGTTTTACTGTTTCCAACCTACAATCTAGGCAAATGTGTTACCAGCCCATTGGATTATCTATAAACAAAGGTAACATAGTTTTTCTGGGGAAAAAAAGAAAAGGTATTGTTTGGCAAAAAAAATAAATCAAGTAACTCCAAATATATGCTGGAAAGATAAATGAGTTGAGCCAAAGCTTTTATATGTTCAGATGATGATGTACTGTACTCAGCCAGCTTCCAGTTATGGATCTTCCAGGGATGTTCCTATTGCAGAGGAAATAATCTTTAAGCGTTCCCATGGATAGGGAGGTAATACTCAGTTAACTTGGCGCGGACAAAGAATACAATATCTGCATTTACCCATAAAGTCCATTTTTGTCTCTCGAGTGAACAATCTGTGCTACTGCCCTTCCTGGAAAACGAGGCAGGGATTTGAGCAGCTGCAGAGCACGTATTGGAAAGCAGCACCCAACTTTTCAAAATAATCAAGATGTCCACAAGCAGGCAAGAAAAATAAACAAACAAAAAGTGTGGTTGTTGGGTTTTTTTTTAAAAAAAGATGAGTGCCTGATTTTCCCTTCTGCTTTTTATTTATATCAAGGAGATGGTCTCAAGCTGAGAGCTCTGACTCCAAAGGTTGTTTTGCCTCTGCTCTGCAGGTATGGCATTTGACCACAGAAAGCATGAGAAAGCAGGCGAACACGACTGAGGAGAAGTGTATAGTATTTCTATCCTAAAGCTCTGTAACATCACCACCTTCTTTTTAGCCATATCTTCTTAAAATGACGGATGCAAAAGGAAATGCTAAACACCACTAAAGGCCACCATTAGAACACGGCGGGGCATGTTTCGGTAAACACCCTGAAGTGAAAAGAATAGTATGGAGGAGATCAGAAATCTCCATCTGGAAGGTACAGAAGAAAAAGACTAGCAACAGGAGAGATGCAAAACTTGGAGAAAACAGAGTAAGTTTAGGGAAAGGGAGAAAACTATAAAGCCAGGAAGGTGAGGAATGCCCCAGAGGGAGAAGTCCGAGGTGAGGTTTTGCAGGTTGAACTCGTCTGACCTACCAGAAAGGAGAGTCTGCTCCTGTAATCCCTATCATCCCCTGCTCCCAGCCACATGCTGCCACCACCTCCTTTCCCTCTGCTTTTGTGCTTGTCGCAAACCAATACAGCAAATGGAGAACACAGTTTTCTTCCCATTTAGCAGGCTGAATCAGCTTTCTGAGGAGATGAGTGCCAGAGCTGGCACGAGGAAAAGCAGGAGGTTGTCCAGTTGGGAGCAGGATATGGGGGGCAGAAGATGACCATGCATGGAAGTAACTTTCCAACAGCGACAGGATCTTACACTGGTGCAGCCAAGATTAAAAATAAAGAATATGCAAGCAGGAAAATGCAACGGAACTTTTTAGAAAAGTTACGGGCAAAACCCTACAGTCAACACAGAAAAATACAGGAGAAAATATTTTTAAAGTATTTTAATTTATAAAATCTGAAAGGATTTGGCAAGTTGCAGCTATCAGGAATTTTGTGTTACAGTTGAAGATTTTTGTTTACCGAGTAACAATGCTTAAAATTAACTGCTAATTACAGAACGTGTTTTCAAAGGCCAGACTTCAAACCAAACGCTTTCTGGATTTTGAAAGCAAGTTGTTGTGGCTGTGACTAGAAAGCTCACTTACACTGTATTTATGGTGGCCAAGGAGTCTATGTGACTTGAGATTGCACAGGGTTTGGAGCACACTCCTGGTCTGCAATGATCAGTAATCGACTGAGCTGCACAACTCAGTTGCTTGCAATCTTTTGTCCCTCTTTCAAGCCACTTAACAACTGGGATTAACATATGGATCTTTCACAGCAGTTCTGACCACCTTTTCCCCTTTTACATTCCTTCCTTATTCACATTCATTTATGATTCCTCCTTGGTGTTCCTTCCAAATTTCTTTCCCCCTTTATTTATTCGATAATGGGTACCCAAGGAACGCATGCAGCTCACTTTGGGAAGTATAAACCTTCCAGATCAGCTTCTCTTAACAGGTGATACAAACCATAACAGTTAATTTCATGCACATTTACTCCAAGGCTATTCAATCAAGAAAAAAACCAGCAACAATATAAACCGGAAAATTTTCAGTAGTTCATTTTTGAGGTACTGCTTCCTTGCATTTTTTTCAGTGCTTCCTATGATTCCTGTTGTGGTTCTTACACTGCTTTAAGAGGCTGTCGTGTATGCTTTACACCTACAGATGCAGATTACAGTAAAACCTTCGCTCCTTCTCTCCTATTTATCATTTGTTGTTGACAACGGCAAAGAGGAATCAACAGGGTTTCAGCTAAAATTCCACTGCTTCCAAAACAGCAGCTGGGAAATGAGTAGGTAATTGAATTTTACTCTGCTGATCATTAAATGAAGCCAGGTTTTGTTTTTTCAATATTACTCTATAAAGTGAGTGCTTTCTCAACACTAATTGCTCTTAAACAAAGGAAACTAGCTATACAGTTGCAAACAGCACACAATTATGAAATTGGGAAGAACAGATTTCTTTACTTCTTTGCCACAACTCCTGGAATTAGTGACTCAGGCTCTCTGAAGTCACATCAGATGAGGTAGGAAAGTTTCCAAATCCATGCTGTTATGGGAGGGAAGCCAGCTTGGTCCTTATGGCAGATTTGTTTCACCTAAATGTAAAGATCTACAACCTACAATTCATCACCCTATGTTCCCCTAATCCACGGGAAGAAACCAACATATCTGGTGGACAATTTATGTCATTCTGTCAACGTCTGAAATAGGTCACATAAATTGAAGTGCCTACTTCACTCCACTGGGAGCCCATGACAATTAGTTCAGATGTCTGCCCTTCAGGCATCTGCAACTAAATGAGGGGAAACCCACCTGGGAGCAGAGCTATGGGATCAGCTTTTAAATCTCACTTTGACTTCCAGAAAACTCCCTAATAGTCTCAGGGTCTTGATTCTTTTCATTTGAGAAAGCAGGGGTGGCTACTGTACTTACTGGGTAACAAACAAACAAACAAACAAAAAACAGTTGACATCTTCAGGTGAAAAAGCTTCAAGCAAGCATGAAGGTCTTGTTTTGTTTGACCTTTCTAATAACACATGAATGCAGCTTCCACACAGAGCTAACTCCAAATCTGGAAAAAGACTTGCCTCTGTGGCTGCTGAACCAAGGCCAAGCAAGATACTGGCAGCACAATTCTTCCTCAGGGAATTAGCACTTTACTTATTCTGGCCAAATGCTCATCTGGACATTACAAGTTACAGTTTAAGTCTACTTCCCAAAAAGACGAGAGATAAAAGATGACAGACAAGTAAATCAAATGCATAAAAGCTCCATAAACAAAAACTAGAAACTAAGGAATCAGCATTTCCACTGCAAAAACCCTTTGCTCAGAGCTAACTTTTTTTTCTTTTGAAGTATTTATTTGCTACCTATAAAAATATATTGATAGTTTCTCATCAGTTTGCAACAGAACTAAGGGAAATAGTACTTAATGCCCATGAAGTGCCATCTCACTCGTGGAGACGCTTCTTCACAACAGTGACATATATCTTCCTAAACAAAAGAAATCCTATTTAAAAACACCTCAACCTTTGTAATTTCCTGGATGTCTGAAGCCCCTTTATGTGAGATCTACTGCACTAGAAAAGCACGACACTGTTGTAGCTCTCAAGAAGCGGTTGCCCAAGTGTTGCTCGTACCAGTAGAGGGGAAGTTAGCGCTTTATTCCTCCGGAGCAGCTACAAAGCAGCCTGTGTTCCCCAGACACAAACACCCAGCCTGTGCTTGCACCAGGTGGTGCAAGCTGAGAGGAACTGCACCCTGTGCACACCCACATAACTGTCCTGCACTGTCCAGCTCTGCTAAAATAGCAAACCAGACTCCAGATTACTAACTCAAACTGTGCTGTGCAGAGCGGAGCAGCAGGAGAAACAGGTTTTCTTAGGAATGGCATCAGTAAGTATCTAAGGGAAGACCCTCCCCTCCACTCTTCCCCATGCCCTCCACCTGTGGTCAGCCAGAACTGCTGGAGCTGCTGCTGCCTGATGGGACATTAGCTGCGAAGGAGCAGTAGCAATGCAATAGTAGCCCCAGGGGAAGGTGGGACTCAAGATAATACACCCTGGGGCTAAACCCAGCTCTTCTGGGAAGCAGTCAGTATAAGAAACACAGGGAACTCGGGGTATTCAGTCGAAGAATCACAAGGGAAACCTTGCCCCTAATGAAAATGTGTAAGCAAGTGTCTCGGAGTGTGTTAGCGCTACTGTGTCACTAGAATTTCACTCAGGTATTTAATTCTAGTTACCACAATCATAATTTGTTCATCTAATAAATTGCTGTTTAATTTATAGGCCACTGTATATATACTATGTAATTTATAGGCCAATTATTTATGTGATTGTGCACATTACTGCACTATGAGTTATCAGCAGCTTGGCAAAGAAATTTAATCCAAAAGGCTTGTATTCTAGAAGAAGGTGAAATTACTTTGCATCCCTTTCATTTGCGCATTGGTCTCTATCTCCAGCACCAGTGAAAATTCACTAGAATATCTAAGTTAAAACTCCAAACCACTCACATGTAAATCAAAAATATGACCCTATCACTTAGCTTAAAATAATTTTTCAACAAAAATTAGCATTTACCCTGTTGGTCACTAGAATTCATTTGTTTTTTAAAACTGCTGAAGAAACTACCAGTTATCCTGCCATCTTTTTCTCTCCTCAAAGGCTGCAATTTAAATAAATGGGACCACTCACTGCTTCATGTAAAGATAAATGTCAAGAGCCGCAGGCCTATTTTATTATTTTTTTTTTATTTTTTATTTTTCTTTCTGACAGACCAAGCTAAAAAGGCAGACAGGAATAAGGGGGGAAAAATGAAGGTGGGAAAAAAAATTGAAGCAAACATAACTTCCAAGTTTAAAGTTTCAAAGCAGCTTAAGGGGCTTAAGCATACAAGCCAAAAATCTCAGTGAAGTCTCATCTCTGTAAATGATACACATCTGGGAAAACAACAATTCACTCAAAGATTTTTCTAGTTCTTGAAAGTGGGTAGATCTCCATGTATTTCTCTCCTTGTTTATCTCCCTGCAACTCACATTCACTGTAAACTGCATTACTGGGCTGAGCTCTCAGTAGCAATTATCCTTCTCCCTAAAATGTCTTCCCAGAACTGGAGAGGGAGAAGAGCACAATTTTCTTTCATTACATATGACTTCTACAGAAATTGCAGCTCTATATAAAAAAAAATAAAATTTACAAACACTAGCTTGAAACAAATCGGCTATGAATACATGACTTGCTCGCTCAGACTAGAAGGAGGAATGCTTATCAACAACAGATAGAAGCACGGGCTTTTATCTAAATTTACCATCTGCATGTTTGACAAGAATTTAGGAGGGGGAAGGTCTCTTTCACAAACCTAAAGTTTATTCAAAATTGTTTTGTTGACAGTATAGGATTATTAAAATCCATTTAGTGTGCAGAGTTATAGCTGCACCATAAAACCTCCCAAGAAGTAATGTGACTACTGTACATTTGGATTTGATGTTGTAATTCATAAACTAATTCATAGTTTTGCAGTGTAAAAGCAATTATTTCAAGACTGGAACAAGACCAAGCCTCTTGTGACCAACAATAATAATATTCTTAATGTTAACAAACCTCTTCAGATGAAGTCATTGTTTAATAGATTTCAGGCTATATGTGAAGTGGTTACAAACATCATGTTTTTGTAGTTGTCAATAATTTTTGGGATCATGTAAGCAGATGGTCCTCGTGTTCTTGGGTTCTGGATTTCATCTGTAAATTAAGAGTCAGGGTATTACTATTTATAATATTCACTGGAGCTGGTTGAAAAGCTAGTGTCCCAGTTGAGAAGGAACTCTGCTTTTCAAAATTTGACTTTCATCCGATTGAGTCGAAAGCCAACATTTTAAAACTTCCTGTGAACCGTAAATTATTACACTTTTTTTTTGAGCCAGAAAAAGACAAACCATGCAGTAGTCTGCTTGGCTAGCAATGAGCCTGACAAAAACTCCCCTTTCCTCTGAGCCCTGGGGGAGCGCTTACGCAAACTGCCCTCGGAGTGATAGACCCTGGGAGGCATCCCAGTACATCTCAGCTCCAGGGCAAGGAGCCTGGGAAGCCAGAAAGCCAGCCTGGGAATTACTACGGAATTAGGATTTGCCACAGTCCTGTGGTGCCCTGAGGTCTTGGCACAGGCAAGTTGCGTGGCCGTGCCATCTCCATCCATGCCAAGCCCTGGCAGGCAGCCTTCCCTACAGCCGGGGAGCCCGCTGCAGAGAAATTACACCAGGCAGCCCACATTAGAAATGGAAACCTAGAATTTTCAGGATCACTGGGCCTTGGTTTGGATCACTGGATGGACTTAACCAAAGATACACACTCTGAGTCACTTCTGGGCCTTAGACTGTGGGACAGTCCAGAAGGATTTTCTCACAGTCGTAAACCCAGTCTCCATGCAGCCTGCTGGTAACCCAGGGATAGTTTTCCTGGATTGATTAGAAGTGGATTCAAGGAGCTGCAAATGAAATATTTGAAGGCCAGCAAATTAGCTTTTTCCACTGCAGCTAATTTATATTCATTACTGTGATTAATGGCTTTTGAGATGTTTCTTCTTTCGTATTTATAAAATGGAATCACACACAATAACCTCACACACTGAGTTCCTTATGAGGTATTTTAAACTTGTATATATGTCTGTCCACTGAGTTAACAATGAATACTTTTACAGTGTGACCTAGCAATGTACATTCGTGGTCTGGTTTTGCTCTGAAGAACAGGTATGGTTACAATTTCAGTGTATGGTTACAATTTCCCTGTATGGAATTCTGAGAGCTTCAAGCAGTAATTAGTTTTATTTGAGCATCATTTCCCCTGGCTAAAAGTCCATTGATCTTCACCTCAAGGTTGCATAAACATCAAAACATATTTGTTTTCTAGTATGGAATTTGAATCACCTAATGTAATGGTTCAGGCATAAAAGTTCCCCTGATCGGTCATGACAAATGAGAGAGAATATGAGGGAACTGACTTCAGCACTCAAAAGAGAGATGGGTGGTAAGACACTGGCACAGGTTGCCCAGGGAAGCTGTGGATGCCCCATCACTGGATATGTTCAGATCCAGGCTGGACGGGGCCATGAGCAACCTGGTCTAGTGGGAGGTGTCCCTCCCATGGCAGGGGAGTTGGAACTAGATGATATCTAAAGTCCTTTTTTAACTCAAACCGTGCTGCGGTTCTATGATTCTATGAAATGCAGAATCTCAAACACTCTGGATGATTCTTATCCTAAGCTTGAAAACATTGTAAAGTAGGCAGGAGAAAAAAACATCCACCAACAACTATGTCCAAGTGTTCCAGGTGGAATTCAGATTCAGATTCAGATAGCTACCTGTCAGCATCTACACGAGTTAGGTGTCTTGGTCCCCATTATAGTCACTGAAGACCTACTCTATACAGTCAATAGAATCAAAAGAGTTTGGGAAATATCACATTTGATCTCCTGAACACATTTCCAGGCCCAGCTGACTATGTGTACCCACCTGTAGAAGCTATCATTGCAGACATGTCCACGTATAGAGCTCTACAACAAGCTTTGCTACCCAAAGGAAGGAATGGACTATGTTAAATACCTTTTGTTCAGCTGGCTGAATACCCTGTTTCAACGATCATATGTTCCCAAAATATAAACCAAAATGCATACAGGTTGGAGCTGGGGAAGGATTTGCAAGAAGGCCTGTCTTTTATACGGAGGCAAAATGGATCACTACCTTACCCAAGAGGATTCATGGACTAACTTGGTACTGAGCACTGCACATTGCTGAAAACACAGCCCAGTAAACATACAGCAAAAGGTGTATTTGTTGCCCTTTTGTTTTCCCCTGCAGCAGTCGTGACGACAGTTGCAGTGGACGTGACTGCTATGCCGTAAAGAGGGCATCTCATTCTCACAGATTAGTCCTCACTCCAATAAGCTGTGTTTAACGGAAGGGTTATAATGTTATTCCTCACAACTGCTTCCCAGTTGCATTCAGTGAAAGGCTAAATCACCCAGTGCTTGGGTGTCTGGTGCTCCTTGTTACCTGGAAACTGGAGTCCTGAGTGCAGGCACTGTTTGGAAAGTGATTTTAAAAAAACAGGAACATGAAAACACAATTCATATAAGACGTGCACCGTCATCCAAGAGCTGTGTTGTTTTAAGCTGCAGGATCCTTTACAGATGTACATATACTGAATCCCTCATAGCTCGGATGCAGTTATTCCAGTATATCCCAAACTGGTGCTATTCCCTTTGCAGAGGTGGGAGGAAGGTGAAAGCAGGGCACAACCCATAGCCTCCAACGATCCAGAGGTGGTATAGCCAAAGAGCTGAGCAATGGCACTTATACTAAATTGAGAGGGGAAGATCCCCCTGGGCAAAATAGCTTGGAAAAGGATGGGTTGTATAAAAATGCTGTCCTCAGGCAATTGTTTTGGAAAAAGGTAAGCTGTGAGTACAAAGCACTACAGCTATTCCTGAAGAATCACCCACGAGCCTGCTCTCCTTCTCCAAAAAGGACGTCTGGTTCCTTTGTAGTTAAATTCTTCTCAAGTGACTTGTATTGCTTTAACTGTCCTGGTAAGACTCACAAAAATGTACGTACAGAAAAGGCCTTGGAAAGATTCACTGCAGTTTTACACTGGTTTGATAATACTGGTGATTATAATGAAACCAGCATAGGGGAAAGCAGGAATAATGCAGCAGTGAAGCAGAGCGGTGCTCTTTCCGCCCCCCCTTTTTTGTCATTCTCCCTTGACTGAGAAGTTGAGGGGATATCTTGGAAGTGATCCTGTAAGCTATTTGTGCTCCTAAGCAGAGCCAGAATGCTGCGAGCCAAGAGCTGGGCTGAATCTCCAAACTTTTACTGTTAATATTGAAGCTTATATTCACTGGCTGCAGAAGTTTGAGACCACTTCTCCCCACACAACAGCCGGGAGCTATCAAAGCCCTTCCGAGCTATCCACCCATTCACCTCCAGTTGGACCAAGCATGCACAAGACTCTAAGAACACCAGAGAGTGTTAAGGAAAAGGAATTCATCTGCACAGGACAAAGAATTTAAGCTGTTTACAACTTTCTGCTAATGTTTATTACTCCTCCTGCCACTATAAAATCTGCCTCAATCTGCGGTACCTTGTAGCGACAGAGTTAATGAAAACCCAAGCCACATTCCAAGGATGGCAATACAGAATGAGAGCGACCTCAGCATTGTTTTGTTAAGATCTCAAATTGCCAATACGGCAAAATGAAGTAATGCGCTCTGTCAACATGCAGTATGCTATATAAATGGGATTGCCTGTTCATCTTTTAGTAAAACATGCAGAAAAGCACTATTTGATCGGCCTTAGAGCAGCTAAATGCTTGCTTTAACTTCTTCCTTAAGATTTATTTGAAGGAGGAAACTGCTGAAAATTTCCAGTGAGTAACAAAAAAGACACAAAGATATCGAAAAAAATAATTAAACATATTTACAAATAGCCCTCACTTTATATGCCTGGTCTGGAGTTAGCATTTATTTATCATTAGAATTAAAACAAAAGTTAGCTAAAGCACTGAATGCCAAGAACTGATTTCCATGGACTTCAGTATTAATTTATATAACTGTTACATCTTTTCACAAACAAAAGATGACTTTATTAGTTAACTTGGAAACCTCAGACAGGTTTCATAAATTTATAGACAGCTTCCAGATTGAATTTTGCTGATCCAGGCTTCCTAGGCGGAGTTTATGGAGCCAGACTTGTCATATGAGCTATTTCTATAAGCCTCAGGTAAATATACACAGGGTTCGTGTTGTTAGAGAAAGTGGTTTTTTCTCTCCTAAAAAATTTAAGTTTATCTTAAGCAAAACCAAAACTTCATTCAGTACATTTTGTATTTGTTATTTTTGAACCATTTTGGGAAGCGCTTTCCTTCCACAGATCTGCACTGCCCTTGCTTCTCTCAAACTCACTTTTAACTCCTTCATTTCTCTTAGCATACTGCTTCATAGTCTGCTCCTCTGAGCTAGAAACAGCTACATGGCACAGCAGGAGAAAAGGGAACAGGGGTTTCAGGTATTTCCTTCTTCCCAACCAGCCGTGCTCATGCCTTCCCTTTCCTACATGTCTACTTTAACTCAGGTCTCATAGAAAGTCAGACTTGTACTGCAAAATCAATTTAGAAGTATAGGTTTTTACTCACATAGCTTAAGTCCTGAAGTGGATGCAATTACATGGATCAAATGGATATGTTTTATTTCCTTTTCCATTCAAAATTGCTATGGCCATCTATAATAGCTTTATAAGAATATCACTCTGTCTGTAATAACAGGGTTTTCCAATTTGCAGTGTACATAAAGCTGTAATTTGTAAACTCGATAGCACAAGCAATATCTCTTATTTAAGACCTCAGCTTAATGATGATCTTTCAATGAAACATGATTCTGTGATTCTGTGAAATGTCACATAAAAGTTTACCCATAAAACTCAGACTGGAGTACTCAAGGACAGATACCAAAGTCAGGATTCAAGGGATCTGTAGCTTCCCCTTTAGGTATATGTGTGTCTTGCAGTGAGGTGGGAAAATGTCCCTCCCCCTTGTTTCATCTATAACTTCTCTTCATCCACCATTGGTTCTAAGATGAAATTTGCAAAACAATTCTTTTTTTTTTCCACTAAATTATTACATAATATACTCAATATAGCTAAAGGTTTGTTACTAAATTCGATAAATCGTTCTATGATGGAGAATGTGAAAAAAGATGTGTTAGCAAATTAAGAACGAAGAAATGGATATGGCAATACAATGGGGATGACCAAAGTTCTTGATCATTAGCTGGAAATGGACACCTTCATGTGACCAAGAGCATTCATATGACCAATGCTGCCAACTTGAGGGTCTTCTGGAGCAGGCTCCAGTGCCTGTTGGAGCAGCTCTCAGAGATGAAGACACACTGGCCAGGAGTTCCCGCTGCTTCTCTCCAGGACAGCACTAAATTGCATACAAAGCTGGAGAGCCAGCTGACACAGCAATGTTGACTGAGCAATCCTTGTTAACTTAGCTCTTCTCACAGCCAAGTATGCGGATCCGTCCCTGTGCCACCACAACTTTACTGCTGGTCTTATGATGAAATTATGACACTTGAACTGTCCCACAAAGATTAGAGAGACTGGCTACAAGGCCCTAAGAGACTTAAATAAACGGAGTGCAATGTTCATGTGAGGAGAGACCTAGGCAGATTGCCTGAGATGGAGAAGACGTGCTTTCACCTTGTGTAGTACTTGTGAGGAGGCAGGCAGCAGTATTTTGCTCATGATGGTGCCTAGGCCTTGTGTTGTTCTACAAATGAACGCCCCAACACAGGCACAAAACAACAAAGTCATTGCTGAAAACTGCTCATGACAGACTCTTCTGCTCCCTCAGGCTCCCAGCTGTACCAGCACA
>WEIS01027658.1:24679-43518 GCA_013389965.1 Todus mexicanus
AAGAAGTTCTCTTGTGATCCTGGGTGAATCATCACTGTCCTAACAGTAATTACTGATCCCACGGGTCCACAGAGAGGAAAATTTTTATGCAGTTCCTTATGTCATTTTAAACAAAAGCATCCTAGCTTGCTTGAATGGTTTACACCAATAGTCAGGGAAGATTTGACGGATTTCTTGCTTGAACCATAAGCAGCCAGCCTTCATACATCCTGGTCTGTTGGTACCTCTGAGACCTACCAACACAGTACAGTGATGAACAGATGGCTGCAGTGACCTGTTCCATCAGCCTAGAGGGATCCAGAAGATGATGCCTGTATATGTCTGTCTACCATCTGGATTATTCTGATGATTTTGACTGCTGTTGTTACCCTGCTGAATTGTGAATGAATGCTCTTGGTATGGTGTTACTTTAATTTAGAAGCATTGTGAAACATCCAAAGTCCAATACAAATCTCTCTCACACTCTTTATTTAATCCCATGCTGCTGATAATGGCTTTGATTCAAGGTAGCAGCTAACTACTTGCATAGTTTTGAGTACGTTTGTAGTCCAAAGACTGTTCGTCCTTTTAAAGCTCTGTACATGCTTAAATGTTTGTCTAAATCTAAGTCTAACTTGATTTTTCTCCCTGTGATTCTTTACAAAGCCTTAGGACAGTGTGGTAAATCCCACAGTGACTCCTGGAAATGATAACTATGAGATCCTTCCTGCTCTCTTGGGGAAAATTGCTCATGAACCAAAGACAGAGAAAGCTACACACCTCTGGGTGCTGCATCTCCTATATCAAAGCTCTATCTGCTACCTCCAGGATGACCTCAGGTCCAACTAAGGGTCTCAGATGGAGAAGCAATTTCTCAGACACATTATTTCAACTGCACAGAAAACCACAGCAGAACTTCACACAGTAAAACCTTCCACGTTGCCCCTTCTGTCATGACCTTCTATCAGTTCCTCTAGATTCACTTCTGAAAGCCCATCCAACAAGCAGAGCGCTTTACTTTGCACAGCCAAGTGTGTAATCCCCCCACCGCTGTAGCACAGCAAACGCTGCAGGAGGTACTAGAGCACGAACTGTGGTGCCCACTTGATGGAGGCTAAGAACAGTTCTGGAGCTTGAGGGCTATCATGACACACAGATCTACACTTTACCATTTTCAGAGGGAATACAACCAAATGAAATGCATGGAAACTCTCAGCAGAAGAGAAGAAAGCGCTCTGTGTCTGCAGCAAACAACTGGAGCCACCAGTGTCCCTCAGCCTTGGCAGCAGCTAGGACACAGCACTCCTCTGGAGCTCATGCATTACTTGGAGCCTTTTCTGTTTATTTTCTTAACAATGCTTTGCAGACTTTTTAAGTGGGGAAAGGGAGACTCAGATGTTCCCCAGTTTAAAAAAAAATCAGACTAAATTTTGTAAACAGATGTAAAAATTAACTCTCTCTTAGAACCTTTAAAGTCTGAGCTTCATGGCTTTTTCAGCTGACTCAGGATCTTTTAATGTTTTAACTGTCACATTTGTTTTCAGTTGAGTATTATTAAATGACCAATACTATTCTGGCAAAATTGGTATTACTGTAATTAGATAATATGAAAATACAAAGGAAAAGAAATTAAGTGAATCAATGTTCTTTTGATTTAAATTCAGAGATTAAATCCAAATACCTAAGTGAACTTGACAGCATCTGTCGTTTTGCCTGCACATAAATTCTTCTTTCTTTAGAGTACTGGAATGTAAAGGCAGTGCCAGTATGTGGATAAGCACTGTGCATTATACAAAACAGAAGTACATTAACGTCTCCTGTTGTAATGGAAAATCTCAATTTAAGACCTGAAGAGCAATAACAGAGAGGACAAAAACTTGTAGATACCATTTGTAGCATAGTTGGTGGGACTTGCTTTCTAAGTGAGGTCAGGGAAACAGATTAGAGAACGTCATTTATAAGGCTCTGCCTACTCAAGCATAATAAGAACAAGCCCATCGTTCTCTTTGCAGTTAATTTTAGGCTTGATGGGGCTCTGAGCAATCAGATCTAGTTGAGGATGTCCCTGCCCGCTGCAGGGGGATGACCTTTAGAGGTCCCTTCCAACATAAATCATTCTATAATTCTATGAATGTTAACTTTGTTCTGTTGAAATTTAGGTGGCTGTTGTGCCAATGTTGCTGACGGTAGAATTTATCTTAGTGGACTACAAAAAACCAAACAAGTTTCTCACTTAATGAGAAAGCTCTGAAAAGCTATGGTAGCTATATGGTAAGTTAGACAGTCTGCTGCTCTATAGTTCTCAAACACACCTGCCACTTAGACTCTGTGCACACTCATGATGGGCTTAACCCATCTGGTGGTGGGCTGCCACCAGAAGAGCGGTCCTGCATCCCTCTTCCTTCCTCATATCCATCTGCATGCTCCTTACTTAATGGCTGTGTGGTAAGGCTACTACTCTGGAGGAAAATTAATAGGCTTCTGGTGGATTAATTTTCTGTCAGATCAACTCCCCCTGAGGTCACCTAAATGCTATACCTGGTGCAGGGGAAGTGGGAGGAATGAATGATTATGGGTTGCCTTGCAAAAGTGGCCTGCAATTAACCTGGAGTAATTAAATATTTTGTGCAACTGTACATTTGCTCTCCTCAAACCCTGCATATTCAGGGCTTATTGGTCCTACAAGAGGTTACATTACCTGTTGTTTTCCCTTTCTACAAAAAGACGGGCCCTATCAGTGTTAGGAAGTATTTTTCTGTGCCATATGTATCTCCATTGTGGAATTCACTTTCACAACTGGGAGAAACAGGAGCAAAAATGGGTTTAAAAACCAAAGAGACAAGTTCCCAGCCACCAATGGCTATTAAACAAAATCACTCAGATTATTTTCTAGTTCAAGAAGACCCTAAATCACTAGCCATCAGGAATAGGAAAACATACCTTATATCTTATACTTACTTCTTAATTTTTCTACTGCCTTCTACACTTTCCTTATCATTATTCCTGCCTACCATAGAAAACAGCATTATGGTGTTTGGGATCCTCTTCATCTCAGCCAGTATGACAGTTCTTATATTGATGTCCCTACATCTGTAACCAATGAGTCCCTTTGAGAAAAACACAGTGCTATCACTAGCATTCTCACCATGCCATCAGCAAAGGTCTACAAATACTAAAATTCCTCTATGAAGAGTTGCTCACAAAATAAAGCCTGAAAAGGGGAAGGAAAAAGAGATCCGTGAGACTGAATGTCTTCAAAGCAAAATACGGAGCAGGAAAAATACAATGGCCACAAAGACAGTTGCTTTTTGATCAAGGAGAAAAAGTGAAATCAATGAAGATTTTTTTTTTTACTCAATAAATAGGAATTGATATTTAAAAGAAATATTAATTATATAATTAACTAATTTTAGATTTCAGATTTAAATTATTCTCCTGATCTTTTAGCTTCAGCTTTTGCTGAAGATTCAGGTTTAGATGGATCAAGTTCCTCTGCAGAACAGACCTTCAGGTCTCACTAAGCTGGAAGGGATGGGATGTAGTCACAGGTTTCAGTAGTGCTATTCACCTGAGCCCCCATTCCACGGGACATTAACCTGTTTTTCACTCTAGAAACCAGGATGCTGTTAAAACAGGTCTGCAAATGAAAGCAGGTGCTAAAAAGTCCTCTTCAAGAAGGATGCTTTCCTGAACTTGGGGTCAGAGGATTGGTTTGGACTCAGCTCAGAAACACCTACATTAATGCATGAACATTAATGTCCTCTGATGTACAGGCTTCCATTAAGAGAACGAGACCTGCTGCAGGACGGCTCTTTTGGCTTTCATTTGAATTTATTGGTTATGGGGAGAAGCAAAACTGGGGGGAGTGTTGTTTGACACTCTCACCCATTAGAATCTGGGGCCTGCAAGAAAGTGGGGGAAGGATTTTTTACAAGGGCTTGTAGTTATAGGTCAGAGAGTGATGTCTTCAAACTGGAAGAGGGTAGATTTAGATTAAAAATTAGAAAGAATTTCTTCATTATGAGGATGGTGAGACACTGGAACAGGTTGCCCAGGGAAGTCATAGATGCCACATCCCTGGAAGTGTTCAAGGCCAAGTTGGATGGGGCTTTAAGCAGCCTGGTCTAGTGGGAGGTGTCCCTGCCCATGGCAGGGGAGTTGGAACTAGATGATCTTTAAGGTCTCTTCCAACCCAAACCATTCTGTGATTCTATGATCCTATGAATCATCATCCACTGCCTATGAATCCCACCTGAGTGTTGTGCACAGCAAAGAACCCTCCTGCCTTCCTGAGATACAGCCCCAGGGGAGTCCAGGAAATGACAGCAAAAAATTAGGAGCAGCAAAACTTTTACAAGCACGTTACAGAGCTGGTCATACAAGACATGAGGCAGGCAAGAGAAAAAGAAAGGACAGAGTCTGCAGACAGCTTTGGCACCCACAGTCTACAAAACACACTTACTAGCCGTGAAGGAGAAAGGCAGTCCTAAATTTAGCAAAAAAGGCTGATAGGCTCACTTGAGAAATGTTCACTGCTTTGAAAGGTTAACACAAAGCATCGGCCTCGTCCGTACCCTTCTGCAGAGGCCACCAGCGGTCCTTGCATTCCCCTGCTGTCACCACCTTCTCCTCTCCCTCGCCTGCCAAGTGCTCAGGCTTGTCGCAAAAGCCTCCGCTGGCTCTCCCAGAGAGCCCTGCTCATTTACTGCTGCTTTGACACGCGACACCCATGCACATCTTGGCTGCTGCCATTTATGAGCACAGACTACGAAGGAAACCTAATTGTTTGGTAATTTTATAATTTGCTGCTAAATTTAGATTATTCAGGCTCGTTCTCCAGAAGCAAAAGGGCATTTCCTTAACCGATCACACTGCAGAGTTTGTAAGTCAGATAATTTTGCAGTCAGCTGAAGACACAGACCTGAACTCAAGCTTGCCTGCTCCTCTTTAAAGCTACTTTTGCTCTGCCTAAGCTGTACAATGTGCACCACAGCTTTACTCCATGTTTTCCATTGAAAAACTTTCCACCGCCATTAGCAGAAGCCCACAGCAGTGAGATGAAGGGAAGGCAGAGAACTGCTGAAGTTTCCCTTTTCTGCAGGAAAAACAGTTTTGAAGAGCTGTAAGGGATGGAGAGTGCTCTCCCTCCACACATTTCGAAGCAGCAAGGAGAAAAGGCACTTTACAGAGGCGAGCGGAGGCACCTCACAGAGACAAGGGCTCCTAGTTGTTCTCTTCCCTCTTGCTAACACAGCTTGGGAGGCTTTAATATTGCTGTTTGGCCCTGAGCACCCTCATAGTGTGGGACGATAGTCGCTCAGAAGGTAAGATGTTCAGCCCTCTCGGATGCCTGATTTCCTGACAGATCCATGGAGCTGTAACCTCCACCACACTGAGGCTTAGCACCACTACACAGACACATCTTGCTTATCCAAACAAAGACGGGGAGCTGGTTGGAAAAACTTTTACCTTCACACAAAGTTTTGCTTCTGTTCCTGTCCCCAGTGTAAGTTACCAGTGGAAAAACTCATAATTTAATTGTTTGGGTTTTTTTTCTTTTAATTTAAGGGAATCTCCTGACAAAAGGTTACTTTTTGAGGATAGCAAGCACTTATTAAGACAATATTGTATTTCAATAAATTCCAGCTTTTCCACACAAAAGAAAGTTTCCTTAGATGCACTCCAAGTGCTAAGCTTGTTTTGAGCACACCAAACTCCATGAGTGATGCAAATCCTTCCTTTTTTTCTATTGTTCCTATGTGTTTTCTCCAATGTATATCTTGAGTCACCCTTTTTCTGTTGGCTTATTTATTTGGTGACCTACAGTAATTCTTTCCTTTCTGTTACTACTTTTAAGAATGCCAACATTGTGTTTTAAAAGAATTTTCAAGTATTCCCAACCATCCTCTTACAGTGCGAATTTTCAACTCATGAAAGCTGGTCTTAAGCCTAAAGTAATTTTCCCAACTTCCTTAAGCCTAAAGTAATTTTCCCTATCCTTCATTCACTGAAGAGGTTTTTAGTTATTCTCTGTTTTTCTATGGAGTATTCCTGGTCTTGCCTATGCTATTCAGAGAGAAATGATCACTTAAAAGGAAGACAAAGGATAAATATCATTCATAACCATCACCATGACCTGCAATAATTAAGCAAACATGTCCAGGGCACGGACACATGCACACACGAATAAACCCCCACTGCATACAACTTGAAATTAAAACATGCAATTACTTTAACGCACATTATCTGTAAACTGTGCTTTATGATTTTGCAAGCTTTATGTAAAAGTCTGAGAAGACTATAAGACTAAGCCCCTATAGGGAAGAACTGGAGGTAATCCTGGATCAGATGTAGCAGAAACATTAGGAACCTTGCCCAGAACACACTGCCTTTTTGCAAATTACACCGTGGTGTGTTTAATTTGTTATCTATTAATGCCCAAATCCTCTTCCCCATTGTTACTATAAAACTTTTCTTTTTTCCTCTGTGTTTTGATTGAGAAAAGCTTGGCTTGGGATTTTTTCTTCTCACTGACATGACTTTATAACATTGAATTTCCTCTTGGAAGTCGCAGGTTTTGCTAGAACTCTCCATAGCCTTTAACAGTTTCAGTGCTCCAAAATAGTAACCTTCCACTAACTGCAATAACCATCTAGTTTAAAATTCCAGATCGTTCACGAAAGCAAAACACAAACAAAACTAGGTATATATTTACCCTTGACACAAAGGTATTTGCATAAATGTCTTCATTAATTCCTAAATTTAGTTTCAACTTGATATCAGCTTCATTTCACATCAACTGCTTTCCTAAAAAGCTTGTGATTGCTCAAAAATATTCCAGCTTCGCGAAGTTTGCTCTATTTTCTAAAAATCCATGTTTCTCACAGTATATCAAACTGTTTCCACCTGACCGTTTACAGAATAATCTCTTTATTTGCTTTTCGCTATGCTAGATACTGAAGTGAGACAAACTGGCCAGCAGCTCCCTGGGTTGTTTACTTAACCATTTACAAAGAGGAAATCTCAGCAGGAATACATGCTGGTATTGCCCCTTATCATATCATCTGAATGGCTCTGCTTCTCCCTTCAGGACGCTCCAGGCCAAATGTCCAGGTCTAGTTTATTCCTAAGTATTTTGCTTATCTGAAGACTCAGGAGTTTGTTATTATGAGTGATGATCGATACACTGCTTTTTGCCACTAGAGCCCTGCACAATCGTTGGCTTCCTGTGACCTCCAGGGAATGGTTTCAGCTCGGTGCCTCTCAGCACCTGCACTAGTTTTCTGCTTATCTCACTAAGCCCCAGCTCATTCCCTGGGGAGCATGGACCCATACCCCAGCCCCAATAGCCTTTTCTGAGTGATTACGGAATGGGATGAAGATTCTTTGCCGAAGAAAAAACTAAGCTGTTTTCAAGTCACATGTGGCTACTTAGTAAAACACATTGTAAAATGCATTCAACAGTTTATAAGCCTGATGTGCCAGTGGCAATACTAGGGTTAAGGACTTCTTGGCACCCAAGAACTGGATCCCAGAGGTATCAAAGGCAAACCCCACTTCTACACCAGTTTGCACAACCCTAAGCAAAGTGCCAGGGGCGGGAGCTTGTTCATCAAGTGCTCCTGCCAAACCACTCGCCCTGTGGAACTGTAGTCCAAAATATACAAGGTTAAATCACAAAGCTTGCTTAGGCAGCTGCTGAAAAGGAGAGACAAGTTGCTTACACATGCATAGTCCTGAATGACCCATCTTATATGGACTTCAAGATGCTTCATAAATATAATCTAAACCCAAATATTATTTAAACCATCTAGACAGAAACCACATCTGTGAGAGTCAGAGCTCCAGTTCACATCCACCAAGGTGATGAAGTGGGTACTGACATCCACTACCCATTTGCTGCTCAGACACAGGCTGCAGTGCCTGCAGCAAGGAAAGCTGAACAAGGTCTGAAGCAACTTCTGAACCCCCACAGTTTTTGCCCCATACTTGACAGTAAATCAAAATAGCAGCAGGCAGGGCATTACTGTAACGGACTTGTTTCAGTTCACCAAATGCAGGTAAAAACATCGGTACGTTGTGTTGAGGAGCTTTCTGAATACGTGGTTATTTTAGGACAGCAGTGTTGTAGTCTCTAGAGGGAACATGCTTTTGAAGCTGAGAGCACAAGAAATCACTTCTGATCACCTGGAAGCTGTGATCCTGAAGAACAGCTCTCCTGTGGATGACACAGCACTGCCAACATCTCACTCCCCTGCTTGCGCATGTTTCTTTCTCTGTGCTTATCACTGAGCTATTGCTGCTTTCCCCTTATGTTTTAACAAAAAGCATAACCTTATTTAGCATTTTTCTACTGTATTCTTCTAGTTACTATGATGTTTTTAAAGTTTCATTTGACTCGTTTTTATCTTCCCCAAAATATTATTATAGCCTGAAGAAAGAGTCTGATGTCAAGATGGGCCTAGCTTTGATTCCAGGGTGGAGAAACTTTTGATACACTTCCAGACCATTTAATTCTCTAGTCAGGTCTCCAAGTATCTGAAAAACCCCAACTTTCCCATGCCCCGCATGTCTGTGAGATGTAGAAGAGTAAAGCACCAGATCTTTCTGAGAGGTAAGGTGCTGATTACACAACTTTCAGCACATCCTGAAAACTGATTCCAAAAACTAATATTTCTTTTGGCATCACACGGAGTTCTTCACATAGCCTTCTGAGGAGAAAGCAAGCACAGGAAGGTGAGGGGTTTTAAATATAACTTGTAAAGAGGAGTATGGAGTTGAGAAGTGAGACCAAACAGACTTAGCTAAAACCTGGCCACATCATTCATGACATTTTGTTATTGTCATGTCCATTCAGTGTGGTTATGTGTCCAAGGTCACTCTGCAAAAGTATAAAAAACTGATTTTTTTACACTCTCTCCTCTAGCTAATACCCATGGAAAAGGATGGATGTGCTGCAGAACTCCAGTACAAATTGCTGTACTTGGACACAAGAAAACCCCTCAGACTCAAAAAGCTCAGAGGTGTCAAAAGTGCTCCTTAGACAAAACTTCTTGCCAGGTCCCTACAAGAGGTAGGAATACAGCCTGTCTTTCTGCGGTATAACTGAGACTGTAATTTGTATCAAATATGATCAAAACTTCAGGGCACATCTTAGAATGATTCTGTTGCTAAAATAAAAGTTGTTGGTTAGACATCAAAGCATGCTGAACAAAGAAAACCTTTTTATTACAAAAGCAAATACTTTCCATGTATGTATCTATCTCCATATATATATATATATATATATAAAAGGAGACAGGGCAATTCAAATGTCCCTTCTCAACTGGAAGCAAAATTTTCTTTACTGGCAATTCTTTCACTGCTAGCCTACCATTGGAAACTGCTCTGACTTTCCTTAAAATATAATACAGTAATAGGAAATTTCTCTTCAGACTTCAAATTCAAGCTATCCCAAACCAATTTACCAAGCAGGCCAACACAACAGCTGTTGTATACCAAGACAGCGCCTCCTAAACACTGACTGTCTTTAACATAAAAGGGACCTTGAGCCCAGACTGGGTGGGAGATGTCTGTGCAGCTGCGAGTCCCATTCAAAGCCCACTCCCACCTCTCCCCAGACCTCACAGGGGAGCTCACCCCTCTCAGTGCCTCCTCTCCCCTCTCGCAATGGAGAATGACTAGATTGGGATCACTTCGCCAATGCTGCGTGGAAGTCAGTGAGACCTGAAAACACATGGAACAACCAACCTCCCTGAATTCCTTGCACGGGTGATGCTCCCAGAGCAGAGCAATTCCTTTAGCATTGCTGTGCTTTCAGGCGTGAGCAGAGACCTCTCTCTGCCAGGTGCTGCACAAACAGCATAAATTCATCGTTTACTGAAAAAGCAACCAGAACCTGAAATGGACACTCCCTTCCTTCATAGCAAAGGAAGGGAAAATAAATAAGTGAGATAGATAAATAGAAGTCAGCAGAGGAATTAAGTGTCTAGTCTAGAAAGTATTTCAGAAAAAGGGTGAGCCTCTAAAAATGATGGCTTAAGAGAGAAGCGCAGTTGTCAGGAATCAAGAGTATTCATTCCTGTCAGGCTTAAGATGTTTTAACAAAGTGTGATTCATTTCTTCTGTCCTCAAAGAACATTTCGGCATTGTTTTAAACAGTGGGATTTTTCTCTCAACCTTCAGCTTGTGCCTGTCTGCACTCTTGGCTTTGGAGAAAAAAGTTCTACCCTTGGAGGAAAAGAAAAAAGAAACAGGCTCATAAAAAATGCCACTAGCTTCATTTCCAAGACAAAAAGAACTTGCAATTGCAAGCAGGATCAGCATGAAGTCTTTGCAACTAGACACCACATAGTATTTTCCCTGATGGAGTATCTGGTGGAATACAGAGGTGGACATCTTAATCATCCTGCTTTTTTACTGCATGTTCCTTTCTATCAGGTATTTACGCTAATATGGAGGGAATGAGACCATATTCTTATGCTAAGCCTGTGAAGAGGAGTAACCACAGGTGAAACCAGACAGAACAGATGCTTTCTCAAATCTGCCTTTCTTCAACAACTAGACACCCAGGAAAGTGAGGAACACCATGAACTTTTTTTTTTTTTTCCGTATCTGTTACATTTAAAGTGAAGAAAGATAATGAAAAATGAGTTCTCAGAAATGGAAAAGAGTAAACCCAAGGAGAAGGACAAAATCACAACACCTTGTTAGCAGCTATCAATCATCAGCAGAAACAGATTACAAAGTTTATTTAACTTGGTTTTGCCGCATACTTTGGCATCTGAGCCATATATTGGGTGGGACAGATTTTTTCCCAGGCCTTTTTCTGAGCATATTGCTCCCAAGATGCTGTTCCTTAACAACCCAAGCCAGTCATCCAGAGACCTTTTTCAGCAGCAATGCCTTCAGAAGCATACAAGTCTGGAAAGCAAATTTGCATAGAATCACTTAGTGTGCTCACCTGGGACACTGGGGCGCTCCTGTGCCTTTGATGTCCACAACACATGGTCCAATGGAATAGGTTTATTCTAGCAGTACCGTCCCAAACCCAGTGCAGGTGGATGACACACATATTCCATATAAAGCATAAGTACTGCTGACTTTTGGTGCTTCTGTCCCTTAGATTTTTCCAGAAATCTCACCCATACCAAACCCTTTTCTTTCTTTGTGTAAAACAAGGTTTGGCGCTAACAAATCCAACATAAACCAAAGGGTTTGATGTCTTCTTGTTGTCAAAGGAGTATCAGACAGAGACTACCTGCTTCTTTTCCTGAAGGAAAGCAAGTTCCAGAAAAGTTACACAGCACAAACTTAAGAAAAACATTACATTATAATATAAATGATCTGTTTCTTATCTCATTGGGTATTCATGCTGTTCCAAACTGACTCTCACAGTAACACTTGTTAACTGTATTAATCATAATTTTAGAATACATTTATTTATGGATGGTAACCAGTTGATTACTCAAGAGTTCAGTAAGCTAAAAAAATAATTCTTTTTCCCAAGAGATAAATATGTCATGTCCAAATTTTGTTATTAAAATATACATCCAAACATTAAAGAAATGTATAATAACAAGTGCCTTCTCAAGACAGTAACTCCTAGGACCTAAAGCACGTATTTTTGCAAGAATGGATTAGCTAATATAAGCATTTTTGTTGTAGATGTGTTTTTATTTTTACTCAGTGGCACCGTAGTTTGCGTGAGAATCAATAAATCTAGGAAGCTGTATTTCTTATATCCTGAAAATTCAGTATGGTACTCTTGAGGTTCAACATGATTAAGTACATCAGTGACGTGTTCAGCAGCTCAGAGCACATTTTTGAATCCATTGCCTATTTGCAGATGCTCTTTTGCGCTCGTGGTCATAAGGCAGTGCCACTGAAAGCCTTCAGAAGCTTTTCACTGGCAGAACTAGATGGGTATCTAAATCGCATCAAACCACAGGTCAAAAAGAGTTTTCAGCAATGCAAACTAACTTCTCATTTACCTCACATGCATAAACTATTTATGTATCAGACTGTCAGCAGCATTCAGATGACCTTCAGCATCAACTGGACACTGCCTGATGAGGTGCTGCTTCTGAGATCCAATTAATTTTGCCCCACATTTTGAACCTCTTCTCATTTACATGTCACTAATGGCAAGAAAAGCAATAATGAGAGTGGAAAGAAGAGGGCTCTGCAGTGCTGTCCTAAATTCGGGGCACGTCCCAGCACTTTAAGGAGCGTTCCTAGCTGAGATTTCCAGAGGGATATCAGTCTGAAGTAAACAGGTGGTTGCTATGAGAGTTAGTGCTGGTACTAACCAGCCTGTGCTTGTTTTCCTTACTGCCACAGCCTGAGAACAACGAGGTAAATGACTCAGCTCTCTCCACATGTGTGTAATGGCACTTCAACCATCCCTGCAACATTACAGCTTTGTGACATGCGACACCAAATCTCTGCTCAGGGAGTCTCTGCCATCATGAAAGCAGGCTTCTTCACGAAGACTTTCAACTCCTGAGACATTTCTACAATGAATATAATTAGCCCCATTTTAAAGATGGCAGCTGAAGCAGGGAACAACTTGCAAAAGATCACACACGAGTCGGTCTTCTGTGGCAGATCCACTCAATGCCAGGCAATTACTTAAAGCACAAGACTCTCATGAATTTAAAGCTGAATTTCCACCATCTCCTATATTGGAAGCCATGCTGAGGAGTACTATTAAAATTAAATTCAGCCCCAAAGTCTTATGGTTAAAATAATTTTTAAACGGATCCTTTTAAATAATACAAGAGCAAATAACAAGATCTGCAATAATGCAGAGAAAATTAATTACCTAGGCAGACTCCTTTTCAAGTTCATGACTCATATCAGCATATAAATGTCGGTGTGAAGCCAGCTCTTAATGCTAATTTTGTTGCTGTAAGAAAATTGTAACCTTCTCTACATAAAAAAAATGAGTGTGTACCTCGCTATTGATTTTTCAAGAGTCTGACTGGCAGAATGATGCACTTTTAACTAGAGATTTCTGCTAACGCTCTAAAATGTTTTGCTGAATTTTAATCTTTCACCGCAGATATTAGTGACTCCTGGCCATGCCACATTTGGCCTCAGCTGCACTGAAGTTGTGGTCACATCCACTTAATTTCTTCCTTTTTACTGAATCCAGGCATGGCAAGCGTATCACTTCATAGGTCAAAAAACCCATTCCATAAAATGACAATACCATGGTACAAAAAGTACAAAGAGTAGGAGTAAGAAAAAAAAAAAGATATTTCTATTAAACCTACTCCATGGTTCAAACTGTACCCCCGCTTTCACTCCTCTGCCAGAAGCTGATGTGTTTATCAGCCAGTGCTGGCACCAGGTCACAGTGCCACGGTGTTGACGGGGTTTCTAAAGGAGATGACTCTGTCTCCTCAATACTCCTTCTCAGAGCAATAGCTTCTTACCACAGAGTTAATTTAAACTCATGAGCTACCAGTTGTAGGTATCTGCTTTTTACTTAAGAATTACCAAAGTGCTTCTTGGGGTTTTTTTTTAAGCCTAATGGAACACAAGATAAACAAATGTGTCTGATACTCCATATGCACAGCCATCCTTGCCCATGGAGTGCCAAAATCTACATGCACCACTGCAGAAAGTACCCTTTGCAACAGTGGCATCTCCGTTAGCGGTCACGAGCTCACAAAACTAGCGTAAAAGAAACAGGAATAGGCTGACATGGACATTTCTCTCTGACAGAGGCAGGCAGAGCCTGGCCAGTGTGGGGAGGAGGGAACTGCCATGGTGGCTGCACCACCCTAAAACCTGTCGCTCCTCTTCATCCCCCTCAGTAAATCCCTGGCAGCAGGTGGGATGTCAGCATCGCACTGACACCGGAGATGCAATCAAGATAAGGACCTTGTTGTGGCAGGCGCTCTCCAAACACCTAGCCCCACAACATCCATGCCACAAGGGGCCTGAAGCACAATGTCTGACAAGGCACTGAGCAAAGCAGAGGTTTTTGGCCAGCAGAATAAGAGCAGGTCAAGTGTCCTGGCAGCCCCTAGTATGCCACGAGTTGCTTTCCCATTACAGAAAGCAAAAACAGGGTAAGAAAAAGGACAAGATGGGGAAAAGCACCTCCTCCCCACCGATATTTTCCCCTCCCCCATCAACCCCATGCCCATGGTGGGGAGCAAAGCTCAGTACAGCAAAAGCCAAGGGCAGGGGGAAAAAGCATCCTGTCACCTGCTGCTCTCAGCCTCACCCCAGACACTGGGCACCCAGTGGACTAAGCACACTGGTACAACTGGTCCAACGTTCACAGAGTCCTGTGGAGCAGGAAAAGGGTAGGAGGTGGAGGCAACAGGGCATGTCCACATACACACCAACCTGTCCTGCTTCACTCTGTCAGGTGACAGGGCTGGCCCCAGTCTTGGTCCCAGAGAAAGTAGAGATGAGCGGAGACCAAGACAGAGAGAAGTGTATGATTCACTGTGTACTGCACAAAGCCACACAACGTAACGTCCACAGCCAAACCAGTGCAGATCCAAGCACGGACACTTATATGATGTAGTGATATGTGGTGTGGAAGTCCTAGCTTGCACTTCCGAAGTAGCCCAGACTTATCCTAAAGTGCCAAACCCAAGCAGCATCTGGAGGCAACATGGGCAGCAGCATCTCTGCATCTCATTTCCTAGAGAATGTGGAGACAGCACTGATATTCAGAGAAGTTAAAGGAAAAGATAATTAGAGTACATATGCTTTTTTTCAGTTAAAAGTTTGTATGTATATTTTTTAAGTTCATTTTAAAGGTGAAATGTTTGGTTAGCAAATTCATTAATTCTTTGCACACATCCTCGGAAAGTGAAGCAGAACATGGCCAGTGTTGCCCTAGATTGATTTTATAGATTTGTTATTGTTTTTTTATTCATACCACAGGTTTAGACTTAGGCACGCATGGAACAATCAGTCAAGTGGGCAAACAGCAGCATTTCCAGCTAAAGTGGAATAAAACCTTTTGCTGGATGTTCCAATGTTTCTGTAGCAAATCAATAATAGACACTTTAATTGTTTTTTAGACTTCAAAGCTGAGGTGAATGAGGACATTATAATTTCTTTCCTGCTGCGACACTTCCAGGCTGTGCCTTTTAAATCAGACCTGGCATAAGCAGTTCACATTGCACAGAATAATTTATACTTAAAAGCTACAGAACTTACTTTCACAGCAACCTGTCAGTCATCTCCATACAATAGGTTGCACTGATTTGGCCTCTCTGTCTTAATTACAGAAACTGAAAAGCATCCTCAGCAGTCTATTACGTGGCTTAGCTACCTTCTTCATCACTGCATCCAGACAACACAACACTTGTTTGCACTAACCACTCTGTGCTGGGGAAGATCTATGGTACTGCATGCTCCTGCTCAGGAACCTGTCCCATGCGAGACACCTTCCGAAAACCAGGACAATTCTGAGTCTTGAAGTCAAACTCACACTCATGATCATATTCTTGGGATCCATTACTTTTGTGCCATATCCCAAACACAAAGAATTCTGGTCTTTAGGTCAAATCCACTAATATTTTACTCAATTTTGTGGTAAGCTGCAGAGAGAAGCAGCAGAGTACCAGGGAGGGGTTTGATGTGGAAATGATCTGTAAAAATGTTACGAATGTATTTATTCAACTAAGAGGCTTTTTGCTGGATATATAATCGGATATGTGACATTTATTTGTTGCTGCTCTGCTCAAGCTGAAATTTTTAAAAAGCTTTATTCTGTATAACTAGAAGGATGAGGGACGGATATATTTTACATAAAATAGGGACATGTCTTTTTAAATACCTGAGAAAATATTTGCATTTATAAAACAGGACAAACAGGAGAGCATAAATCAACAACAGCACTGCAAGTACATTGTCAAGGACATAGACCTTAAGAAGGCCATTTAGGTTCTGTAACCTAGGCAACACTTGGAGATTGACGATTGCAGAGAAAGGTTGTATCATTTCCCTCTTAAGTAATGTAAAAAACTAACAGTTATTATTTTGTGTTGCTGAAATGTGTAATGAAAACAAGATGCCTACAGGTCCCAGATGCATTCCATAATGCCCTCACTTCGCTGTTTTCACCACGTTGACTCCAACAGTACAACCAACACCATCTCTCCTCTGGGCTCACCTGCAATGGCTCACCAAGATCCTCTCTTTGATAGCGAGAGGATCACACTTCTGTACTGCCAAGAGATTAATAGCTCCATCAAAGCAGAAGCTGATGCTTCGGAAGGACCTGTGGCTTTGGCGTGCTGCTTGAGCCTTTGCCCTGCCAGTATTACCAAACAGATGCAATAAAGCGACGCACAACTCAGCTAACATCTACAAATCTATTGTAAATGTAAGCACCAAGTAGGCCTATCATGAAAAGAAGACAGGAATCAGTCATGCCCAGATGTTGTTTCCAGATCTCTGGCGTAAGTTGACTTACCTGGGACTGAAATAAGGAATTGAGCTAGGGAGCTGGAGACACAAATAGGAGAAAATTCCTTGGCGTAACTGATGGCTGTTGTCGCCTGATCTTCATGTGACGAAACTGAGCTGGTGACTCATTATATTAAATTACATTTCCAAAGTGCTGCAGCAGAGTAGAGAAGAGCAAAAATATAACTCAAACAAAAAGCTCTGGTTTTCATCATCAGGTGGACACTGTAATGGACCAGGAGAAGGAAGAACATCTATGGAGGCATCTTAACTTCAGCCAAACCTACACTTAATTTAGCTAACAGTATATCTGTTAGCAAAGGCTTTTAACTTCTGATTTTTAAGTAAAAAGATTGGCAAAAAACATTCCGAATTTTAGAGGCAACAGATTCTTAAGTAAAGATTCTTCAGCTCTTCTTTTCTATCAGGTATCCATTCAGGTATACTGGTCTCTGTTATATTGGTATTAAGAGTATTAAGAGCATATCACCCCAAAATCAGGACAGAACACTCCTATAATATCAGGCAGTAACAAAACAGGGAATTTACAAAGCATATCTAGACAATAAATATACTTTTTCATTTTTCAGCTGATTAGTAAGTTTGGAAGTCTGTTGTGTTTTCTCATGAGATAGAGTAAGCCTAAATCAATACTCAGCTTTCAAACAAGTGAAGTCAATGTGCATCCTAAATTCTGCTAAAAAACTGTATTTGGCCTCTGTGACAACAGTTTGATGCTGTCATGATCTATTATTGAAACACTGGGTTACTTTTTATGTCAGTGCAGTGGCAAAAATGGAGTTTACTCCCACATCTTCTGTGGGACTAGACATCGGACATTTTTAATTCTTTTTTTTTTTTTGTAGTGGCCTCCAAAACTCAACATAAAATGTACAGTTTGAATCTTTAATTTATGAACTGCATAAGCAATTGTTAGTATCTTCTGCAATCTTTAATATCTCTTTTGTTCTCTCTTGAATTATACAGTTATAATGGGACAAACTTTAAATGAGAAGACAGAGAAATGATGAATCTGTGGTTCTCAACCGCTTCACGTATAGAAAGAAAACACAGATACCCCTTTACAGAAGAAGATCCAGACATGATTTCCTTCCCCTCAATGTTTTTTCACAGCTAACTGCAAAATCAAGGAGCTTTTAAACCTAAGTTTAGTCACAACCATGTCTGCCTGTCCCATACATTTACAATCATACTAATGCTACATCCTTTCACTAAATGCTTCCGTTGTCACTTAAAAAAAATTTCTTTCAAATGTGGAGAGATTAGTAATATTTTTTAATATGTCTGTGTATTCAAATGTGTTTTCTTAACTGCTCTTTGTTTGCTATATATAAAGGCAACTAATAAATATCAATCCATTGCACTTAAAACCACAGTTTCAGTCACATCTTTTGTTCTTGTTAGTTTATCAGTCAGCTTACTTACATATAGCCCATGATTTAGCTGTAAAAATAGCCCCAAGAATTTTAGCAGTAATGCAAGCTTTATATACATGTGTCAATAGATAAGACATTAACCTTCAAATCCTTCTCTTCCTGTAATCCCTTTGTTTTGATCCTCCACGTGGTTACTATACTAAAGCAACACATGTAAGAGCTCAAGAAAGATATCTGGTGTGCAGTAAGTCAGGGATATTCCTTGTTGAAAAAATCCTGTAGTCCAAGTGAATGACACAGACTGAAGAAATACAGACGTGTTTTCTGCCAGGTCCTCATTTTACTATGAGGTTGGTAGAATGGAATAAATATAATTTCAGACACTCATTCATAAATATTCATTTAATAAAAGCACTCTTTTGGTAAGGAAGAATCTTTCTGAATGAAAGAAGGGCAAAATGTTAACAAAATAAAGCACTGCTTCATTCAGGAAACAGGGTCAACCCCATGCTAGCTTTTTGTGTACAGGCATATTTGTGGCTAAGATACTATGACAAGCCTTGCACATCTTCAATATCTTACACTGTAATATCCCAAAGCCTTTAACTAACAAAGATTTGACACATGTTGAAGACAGGCAAACATGAATACTCCCATTATAGATTCGTGCACATGGATCTTAAATGGGGTTCTAGCCACAAAGCCGTTTGTGGCATAGCTGTAAAGAAAACCCCCAGTAATACTTGGTTTATCTATCCAGTCACCAGTCCACGTGTTCCCCTGAGGCCATTACATTTCAGTCTCTAAATTATTATTTCTCATTCTGTGTTCCTGATATTATCTTGATGTTCTTGGCATAAGTTAATAACCCCCACAGGGCAGATAAACTGTTCTGATGGTCTCAAACTCATAAAAGAAAGGTTCTTACCATGCATAGAGCAGATTCCTTGGAAACTCATTACAGTTACAGTGATTCACTCAGTTTTCCACGGATTTATATTTGCTACGACATCA
>WEIS01027661.1:6974-21918 GCA_013389965.1 Todus mexicanus
AAAAAAAAAATTAAATATTACATTTGCGTTTTGAATTCACAGGTGACACAAATGCATGAAGTTGCCATTCTTCTAAAGGTTGTTGAAATAATTGAATTTCCCCCTATAGACTTCAATTTTGATGCCATTTAATTTTTTTTGTGATTTCTCTGTTTTTTCTCTATTGAAGTCCATGTTAAAACCACATTGGCACTTTATTTGGAGTTGCAAGTTTACAGCATTTTGTTTTATTTTTAATATCTAATATTTCATGGGTTTAAAAAAGCAGCATATATAAAAGATCGAGTCACTTTGCTATAGTTTGCTGCAGTAGAAATCCTGTTTGCAGACAAGAAAAAGGAAGGGTCATTCCTCAGTTGTGGGGAGGAGGTTGTTTCCTAGAATTGCTAGTGGCATGGATCCAGGGAAGTGTTCCTATCTACCTTGCTTGATCTTTTTTACAAACTTATCTGGCAGCAGGCACTAGAAAATTGCCGTGGTCGTGATGATCCAGAGCTTATCCAGATGACTGTCTGCCTGCTCCCCACTGAGTCAAAACCTCACTTTTTAATTCTGTGGCTCTGCAGCCTTCATCAGTAAGGTTTGGAGCTGCAGCAGCAAAGTATTTTATCTAGTCTTTTCTTTATAAGAACTATTTCTAACCATTTTTCAGGTAGAGGCATGTTCAAAAGGCTATCAGTAGGCTTCAAAATTTGCCACATGGTGTCTTCTTGCCCCCCAAAGTCATAACTCTGTACCAACCTATCTGACAGCAGGCTTACCGCTGACCTTCTGGTCTGATACCGTGAGGAAGAAGATGCACATGGTCTGTCTCTCTACAATGTGTTGCTGCAGTGCCATTTTCCTGGGAGACACTGTGCAAAAAAATTCTTTCCCAATTTTGAAGCTTCAGCAGCCAGCTAGAGAAATCAAGAAAGTAGGGTATACTGTAGTAGTAGAAGATTAAAAGACAGCATCAGAAAATGATGTCTTCTGTGATTCATAGCCTGATTGCCTTCGCCACAGAGAATCCGAGAGGGATCAGCCTGGAGTTGAAGAGCAATGACTTATAGTATACTGCCAAAATTTGGTGGTAGTGGCACACATGGAAAGGTTTTGGGGTGTTCTGACTTTCTTGCACATAACTAGGTTGTGCCTGCTGTTGCCTCATGTCTAATCATGTCTTCCAGTAAGTGTAGCTGCCTATCATGGGAGTGTTGTCCACACTCTTGTTTTAGTCTGGTATGGCCCTTGACACATCATGTCATTTATGACACCAGGCCCAGGATAGCATCACCATGCTCACTGTTCCTCCTGTCATGTTCTCAGTGCTCACCGGATTTCAAAATCAGTTTGGGAAACTGTATTCCCCAGGCAGCACTACAATAACCAGTTTGGAGAGACTTACATACCATCTGTCACTGCTTGAAGAGACTGTGAACAAGCTTTGAATCTTAGAGTCTTCTAGGAAATCCCCAGTGTTAGCATTCAAAGCCAAATTCAAACTTTTACTGGCAGAAGGTTGGCACTAGAATTACGATAACGTGGGACAGAGAGAGAAAAGGTATATGAACAGCTATGCTGATACTGTCCAAGTACACAACTGCAGGCAGGATGTATCTTTCAAAGTCCAGACGGACGTGGAGAAATATTTTTGCTACCAAACAATCACAGAGTAATAAAATAGCAGATGACCCAGCTCCTAGACATGAGATCACGTGCATTCAGGCCTCAAGTTACCTATTATTAAAATGTCTCCATATTGAAGATAATCAGTGAGACCCCACGTACTATGGAAATGATATCCGAGGCACTGACTAAGCTCCTTATTACCGCTCTAATGCCATTCATGCAGAATGATTTATCATATAGAAGTAGCTAAATCTATATGCTCTCTGGTTTTTGGTTGTGTTTAGTGTGAGAATCAATATCACATTCCCCCCTCACTCCTGTACAGGATTTTTATGCCTCTGGTGATTATCCTTGGCTCCCAGCACAAGGGCTGTTCAACAGCTCAGTAGTGTCTCTAATTAGCCAAGGCATCAAGTTAGCAAAGTTAAAGATCTCTATCACTTCAACCATTTTTATAATTATAAAACCTGCAAAACTGGAATTTACTATATTCAGTGACTGCACTAATTGTCATCTACGTATTTGATTTCACAAAAGGACTTTTATTTCTGTTCAGTTCAGCCCTTTGCAAAAAAGCTTTATAATACCTCTGAAACAATTCAACAGTAGTTGTCAAATCTGTTTTAAAGAGGAGTTGAATGGTTCTGAAGCTAACGTGCATAAATATAATACAAGTGCTTCAGAGATGCACGAATCGCTGAATTGTGGGTGTACTGCTGAACAAAATGTCACATTCTGTACAGAACAATTTTATAAAAATACCATCAACTTTCCATATTAAATACAATGAATGTTAGATATATCACAAGGGACTTCCTTGGATGGAGAAGCCAGATACTTTCCAGTCATATAAAAGCAGAGAAAAAAATACTAGCTTATATAAGTAGAAAATTTTCAATTGGCAAGTGGCAGGTCAATGTTAGTTTATATATAGTATTTGCATCCTATTGCTCATTGAGAAAGCTTTCAAGATACACCCGATACGTTGAGCTCGTCCGTCACTGAACTGGACAAAATCTGCAGAGCAACTGTAGCATTATATACATTTTAGACTCTAATGAGTCAGTTGTCAAAAGCAGAACATTTTTTAAAATTGGTGGGAGGCTATTTTCATGAACTTCATCTGGAAGGTAACCACTATAACTACAGAGTTTTTCTAAACAACCTATAGGCTACCAACGGAATTTCCTGTCTGAGGTATGGTGTACAAAAGCTTGATCGTACAGTAAGTTATTGTATGGGGATTTCACAGCAAGAACGTTGTTTTAACCCAAACTGGAACCTGCACTGAGACTGCTAAATTTTACTTTCAGGATAAACAGCTGAGCTCCAAGTGCAGGAATGTCACTGAGTGATGCAGTTCTGACAGGCCTCTCACCACATATCAGGCACCTAGGCTTTCCTGTAACAGGAACAAAAATTCTTATATGCCAATATTTTCAGGTGTTTTGAGTTGCTGTAAACAAATTTTCTTAAAACTAGGAGTGATTTTGAAAATAGTTTTCACTGAGTTAGTCTTTCATTCACAAAAAATTAATTGTTTACAGACTTCTAGAGACTAAAGTGTTTGGATTTTTTTTTTTTTTTTTTTGAGCCTGGAAAACTTTTTTTTTTTTTTGGTAGCTGTGAAAACTCTATTTATGCTATTTATTTATTATACCACTTAAAGAGAATCTCTTGGCTATAGGCTTTCAGGAAACAAATCAAGAGACTCAGAGTTAAAACAGAGTTGTTACTGCTTAGAAAAATTAAATAGATAAATAAGGCTGTCCCCACCATTACTACAGTATAAAAATATACAAACTTTTAGAGGCAGCTGTTTCAAGATGATGTCATTTAAAGGTAAGCTTTTGGTTTAAAGCATGAATAAGATTAGGTACAGTAGATCATTAATCATACAACACAATAATCATCACACTAACAAAAAAATCATTAAACTCAAAAATATATGTTGTGCTAGCTTGGATTTTTGGTTTAGATTATTTATGAAGCTGCAATCACTTTTTCTCCTCATCTATCAAGGAGAAGGTAGTAGGTTATGCAGTTCATTAAACACTTACTAAGAACAGTGAAAATTGCCCGTGTTAGGTCTGTGAATAGTTTGAGCTGAAGTGTCCTGTTGTACGATGATTTGCCCAAATAACAGAATGTAACACAGTCAGAAACAAAGTGACAAGAGAAATGTTTGTGTAAGTCTTCCAATGGTTAAAAATGTTAAAGTTGCCCATCTTGAGCTGAGTCAGCAGTTAAGTAATTTTATTTTGTAAGGAATGTTAAGGTCCAACATCCATTTCGTTAGATGCTTTTCTGCTTCAGAAATATTTGCAGCAGAATAAATATAAATCCCGATGTGATATATTCATCCATGTGTTTTCCCCTTTGACCAAGCTACCAAACCTATGAAATGGGCTTGTCCAAGACTTGATTTCCTGACGAAATGAAATCTCAGATCGCATTATATTTAGTCCACAAAATCTTCATCCTTTGTACTTTGTCGTCCATTTTTTGGAACTCTGCACTTAAATGTCATTGTCATATTTTTCCTTACCATATCACCCTTATGTCCTTGAATGGGTAACAGGGCAGCAGCTATTTCATGAAGCACATATATGATACAAAGTTTTTCAGTTTTCTCCTAAATGCAGCTGTTTGTCATTAGAATTTTAATTGGAAAGCTTGGGTAACTGGCAGTATACAACAGAGAAAATGTGTAGAAAAATAACATTGGTCATTCATATGTGCAATAACACCTACTTGTTTGATTTGCCAGTTGGTGTTCATGTGTGCAATAACACCTACTTGTTTGATTTGCCAGTTGGTGTTAATTACGTTTGTTAATGTTATTTGCAGTAAACAAGACTTTTAGCAAGTTACATATTTCATCTTTTCTGTTTGAAAAATACTTTCAGTGTTTTCCAGCCAATACATGTCCAATCATAATTATTTTTATGGCTGTATAAATATCTGAAAATCTGATCCTTGTATTTGGAGTATTCTGTGTGCATGTTGTATTTATAAGGTGTGTATGAGAGTTAAGTTTGTTGCTCATTTTCAGATCCTTATTTAATATCTCTATATTGGGGCATTAGAATACCTTGTAATGTTTTTTTCATTGTCCTTCTGCAGATTGAAACAATTCCAAATTACAGCAGCTAACTTTACAGAGTAACTAGTACATAACTCTCAGTAATACCAAGGATGGAGTTTCCATTTGTATTTGTGAAAGCAAGTCTCTGCCATACAAACATATCAAAATCCATTGGTAGCTTTTGACCTGATCTGTATGTAACTTGTAGATTACTGGAGTGAGAGTGATAAGGAGGAAGCTGACACTCCATCGACACCCAAACAAGACAGCCCACCACCCCCATATGACACATATCCACGGCCTCCTTCGGTAAGTCACCTGCAACTGTCTACAGGAATGACTATGTAAAGTGTCTCTTTTACCTGCTTTCCTGCTTAAAAACATGTGCATGCACACACCATGGCACTCTCTATTACATTTTATGAATCAGTACTTGACTTAAGAGATTTGTTAAAAAACATGCATCAGTAACTTCAACAGCCATCATTGCTGTTTTCACTGGTTTGTAGAGAACATGGATTTATCATCCCACTCACTGGACAAAATAAAGTTACAAGTCTTTCTTGCTGTTCTTCATTCGTGATGGACCCCTACTCATCCATGCAATTCCTCACCCTCCCCTGATTGACTTCTCTGCCAAAATGTTGTTACCTCAGGAGCAACACAGACACTTCTCTAAGGCTCCAACAGTTGTGCTGTGAAGCTTTACAGTAACATAGGACACTTGAATTTCCAGAGACATGCCAACATAAAAATGTTCTGTCTTATATCACAAACAGTGATACCAGTTGTTCTGTTGTGAAAAAGTAGGTTTCTCTATAAGTTAGAACAAAGTGGGAGTTTCTCCTCAAAGCATTTGTTGATATAAACCAGAGTAGGGACTCCTAACTTATTCTGCACTAGCAATGTTCATTTTCATGTCAGTATGCTGAGACGATGTTAACTAATGCATTTTACCTGAATATAGTTCTTAAATTTGGTATAAAAACCCAGGAAATTCAGGGGAAGGAGAGTGTTTATGAATACAATACTTTATCTTCTGAAATGATAGATATTTGAACTGTATTGAAGCTCTGCAAACATAATTCCAAAGAAACTTTTAGCGAGATAAGATTACAAGAGGTGTTTGGATGACGTTTTTAAGATTTTTAATGGACAAGGCATGTCTCTTGTATATACTCTCATATTTATTCTTCTATGCCTTCTATAGTGCCATATTCTGCAAAGTTTTCTGCAAATATTTGTGTTGGCTTATTGTATAGACTAAGGGGCATAATAAAGGTACTTATTATGAATAAGTATCAGTGTTTGACCTATACGTGTGACGTATAGATATCAGCATGCTTAAAGTTAGAATTAGGGCAAATTCATCAGATAGGTTCATGTCTTTTTTATTGACCTGCGTGCCATCAGTGACAATGAGAAGTATGTGATTATTACTAGCAGTAGGTGTTAGTCTACAGAGATCTGAAGATTGTCCCATTGCTGACATTGTAGATGAGCTGCACAAGCCCGTATGTGGAGCCAAAACACAGCCGACTCTCATCCACGGAGACCTCCCAGTCACAGTCATCTCATGAGGAGTTTCGCCCAGAGGTGGCGGGGAGCGCCACTGACTCGCCAGTGCGCAAGACAGCGAGCCAGCGGCGCTCCTGGCAGGACCTCATAGAGACTCCACTGACCAGCTCAGGACTCCATTACCTGCAGACGCTGCCGCTGGAGGACTCTGTGTTCTCCGAGGCAGCTGTGGTCTCCCCCGAGCACCGGCGACAGTCAACCTTGCCCACTCAGAAGTGCCACCTGCAAGATCACTATGGCCCCTTCCCCCTTGTGGAGGGTGAGCGGATGCAAGCGCTGAATGGGAATGGAGGAAAGCCTCGAAGTTTCACTCTGCCTCGGGACAGCGGCTTCAACCACTGCTGCCAGAGCCTTTCAGTCGGTGCCACCGATCACCACGAAGAAGCACAGCAGAAGGAGGTGGAGGAGGAGGAGGAAGGCAAAGCAGCAGAAGAAAACCAGGAAGATAAAAGTAAGTATGGGATGTTTCTGTGGCTTTTCAAGAGTCCTGTTTGTGTAACACAGAGGTTATTTTTCCTTTTTCCTATCAAATAATCCCCAACAGTCTTTAAACATCCCCTGTGTTTTACCAGGTCCCCCTTGTCACACACCCCTTTGATCTGCCCTATGTGTAAGGCCTAATAATCAGGCAGAGCGCTGCATGACCTCTCATGATCACCAAACACTTCCCAGTAGACTGGTTACGAAACATCTCCTACTAGTAATTATTAGTTATAGATGGATTTTGCTTCCATGCTTTCATCACAATTCCACTCGTAGAGTATCCTCCCCCACTGACATATGTATGTCTCAGGACATAGTAAGTCTTCCAGCCAACCCCATCTGGGTTGTAAAAAAACACTCAGTAAATCCTGTAGTGCAGGGTCAGGTTGTAAGACAGCTCAGAAGCTGTAAGAAGTTGAAAAAGAAAGTGCATTTTCCCCAATTCCTTACCTCGTAAGAGAAGTTCAAAAAACATTTCAAACAAACAAATTAATTAATAGGGAACAACTATGATCAATGGGGCTTAAAAAAAATCTTAACGCTGAGTAACTGTCTCTTACATGGCACATTAACTCCATAAATATTAGCACTACTTGTCAAAAATAATCCAAATAAACAGGGATGGGACAAGGTCCCTGCTCCTCCTGAATGTATAAACACATTTCTGTGTCTGTTTCATGCTCTGTCCTTCACCGTCATTTATGGAGTTTCTCAGCATGTGTTGCTAGCAAAGTTGAGTTCACTCCCAAGTTATAGGGTCAGTCAATGAAGCCTGCGTCTGTGAATTGTGGTGTTATGCTGTGACTAAGTTACTGAAGTGGTAAGCAAGGCAGGATGACCCCTGAAGTTCTCAAAGTGTCTGTTCTATCTGGTTTCTTCATTGTTTTCACTGCAGTAAAGGTGTATGAAAATGGTAAAGAGATAGGAAAGGGTAATGAAAGCTTTGGATAATTAACTACTTAAGTTAGTTCATTAAGGTTAGCACCTTTGTTGAGCATTAAAACTCATGTCATCGCTATTTAGTCCATTTGGTAGATATCAACAGTTTTCCCTTGCCCTTATGCTTTAGTCAATAGATTCTAAATATCTCAAATTCTTGAGTTTGAGAAAACAGTAATTTCTTTTGCAGATATTAAATTTGATGCCAATAAAAGTAGGCACTGTTGCATTCATGTACGACATTTTCCAAAACCCCGTACATTTATTAGGGTAATATTCGACTCTTACTGACTGTGAAATGAAACTGTCCCAATTAATAGGGTTAAATTTCATCAGCCATTCAGAATGTTTTGTCCTATGTTTAGCCTTCAGTTTTGGTTTTCAAATTAGTTTTTACTAATATCAGTTTAAAAATACGATTTTTAAAAATTCCTCACAGTCAACGTAAAGGTCAAAGAGACTTCCCACTGGAGCTTATGTGCTGTTTGGGTATTACTCAGGGATATTGTTACAGGACCTAAGATTTTAGGTGTTTAAAATTTCATTTATATTGCTTTTGGGTTCCTTGTTTTAACATTTTTTAGCATACAAGACTAATAAAGGGCTAGTGTTTGATTTTACAGGTGAGAACTTGGGCTCCTCTCTCTCTTTCTATACCAATTTCCAGAAAGAGAGAAAAAAGTTTAATTTTTAGTGGTCCCCTGTATACACATACTTTATTTTTCATCTGTTGAGTAGGGTTTTTTGGTTGAAGCTTTAACAGGAGATTGGTTTTGATACATTAATGACCAGCTAGACAGGTAAAGTGCTCATGATGAATTATTGACCATGAAATTCTAAAACAAGAAAGAAAATACTGTTTCATCTGTTGAAAAGTTTAAGTGTTGAATTGCTTGTTGCTATGGCTGCGATGTTCTGTTTGCGATGCTCGCTTTTTCCAGTGCCCTTCCCAGTAAAAGGCAGGAGGGATTCCGTGCAAGTGGTATTAAGTGCAAAATCCAATTTCTGAGCTGAGTGATTTGCTTACAACTGCTAAGTCCGCTAATATGATGGGTGTCCCTGTGTGTGCAATATCATTGTGCCCCTCACCTCCATTGCTCTGGGAAAATGAAACATTGCAACTGGGTGGAGAAGGAGAATGTTTTAACCTCACTTTGAACCTTCTCTGACGTGGTATAGGATTAATATTTTAAATGTATTTATTTGCCTTACACATTTGTGATCCTGACATAGTTCTGAGCTCTTGGATGATTATATATGTTCTTGTGTGTATGTGTGTGTCTTTTAAAGCTTAATCATTCCTATTGCTTTTTGTGTGGGACAAGGAATGCAGCTCCTTTGCAGTTGTTGCTGTACGAGTGAAATGTCATTGCCAAAAGTTTATTTTCTCGGCTTTTTTTTTTCACGTTGCTACTTCTAAAAATTTTTTAAACATTATAAAAGTTTAAATCAAATAGTAAAATGCCGTCCTGTTTCTTCCAACTTTTTTTTGCAGAATTGTTTTCAAATAACCACATTACAAATTAGAGCTCCGTGCTTTTTTCAAATGCTGTGCCCAGCTGCTATAATTTATCATAGTTCTGTTGACTAAAGCAACACTGATTTGCAACAACTAAGCATCTGCTCTCTGTTAATCACTACTTTATGCCTTAAATAGATTTTGAAAGACTTTATGGACATTGCAAATAGTTCTGTGTATCAGCTCTGCTGTAATGCCTGGATATATCATGGTAAATTGAAAATATGAGTTGTCCTTTCCTATGTTTATCCGTTAGGACCTTTGTTGTGTGTTCAGTTGCTTCTTTTTGTCTCATTATATCATATCAACATTGCACTGCTAATCTTTAATGGACTGTTTTAATTCCCTAACTACAATGACTTAAGTGAAAATCATTTAGATGTTCCATGTTAACACCATCGTGTAATGGTCTCTTGCTTTGTAATCAAAGAGAATTCTCTTGTGGAATACCTGTATTTGTCTGTGTGTTTGCTCCTGAGGCTATGAAAATGGCCAACAATATACAGACTTGTGGCACTGAGCACCTCTCTTGCTGTGTTGTTCAGAGGCAGCCTGCATACAGGAAGCAGGTTAATGGCTATGGCACAGTGCTTTGGATTTCTGTGGTTCAGTTTTGATGGACGAGTTGAGCCTTTTCAGGTTTGCCTTCTGCTAGTGGGAGGTAAAAGAAGGAGACAGCTGTGCATCATAGCACTGTCGCCTCTTCCCCTCCGGCCCCACTGCTGTCTGTGCTCTCCATGTTTTGACAGATTTCACCACTTAATGCCAATGAACGCTTTTAGGGTATTTTTGGGAGACTATTTCCAGGTTAAGTCCCAGGAGAGTTTGCTTTATTTGTTTGCTTATTATTTGGAAGTATTTTTGATGGTGATTCCTTCATTTTCAAAGACTTCTTTGGTTTGTGGGACAGTAACAGGAATTACTAAGGGTTCAGCATTTAAGAGAAATGGATGCAAGCACTCTAGAGGGTCCAACTGGCCGCAGACACCACAAATTTACTTAGTAGCAGAAAAACCTGAGCCTTTTTTCTATACTCCCTGAAAAAGTCTGAAGAACAGTAGCATCCATGGCATCTCTGGTGCTATCACCCGCTCAGACAGTGCTGGCACAGAAGCTCTGCTGCTGGCTCTGTGTGCTCCGAGAGCAGTATCGGCACACCTTGCAGGGAACTTGCATCTGGGACCTACAACAGTATACAAGGGAGCTTTCTACTGTGAGGGCTCCATAAATTTCTCCAGGGATATGGATAGAAAAGCATTGATGTCTATGTTCAAGTTTGAAAAGATATTTGGAGCAGGACAAAATCACTTAGATTGTCTTCCCACAGTTCAACCCCATTTTCTTCTGCATCTTTCCTCACCTCTTTTTTCTCTTGCTTCTGCAAGTTTTCTGTCCTTTTCCTGCATTCTAAATACTGTTAATTCCTGCTGACTTATGTTTTTAGGATTATTTTGTTGCTACCTCATAATTTTGGAGTATCTTCTATATAGGGTGGACTACTATAACAAAGTCTTAAATAGATTTCAGTAAATCAGTGGCTGTCCTTTTGGGGCAATTGAAGGGTGGGGGCCTTTTGTTTGCTTTGTTTTCTCCCCCCCACACAGTGTGTTTACGAGGTGCAACACTCTTCCATGTGTGACTTGTGTCGCCTTGAAAAGTTTTCACAAGGTTTCTTAAGCCTGGGCACACTCACACCTATGCTCTTGTTCACGTTTGGAACATTTCCAGGCATCCCATGCTTAGTCCCACACAGTCTAGTGAGTGCTGTCTCACAATAGCCCCATGCTCCAGTCTCTGAAACATAGCTTATAAACCCCTGAAGGCACGTGCCAAAGGCTGGAGCAGGAGCTGGTGCTGCCATTCTGCAGCTCAGAGAGATGTCCAGTCGCTGCAAAGGATTTCAGGAAGGCTGCCCCTGATGTCAGTGAGAGCTAGTCACTGAAGTAGGCTATCAACTGCCTGCTTGTGCTGAGGTACTAAGCCTGAGACTTGTTTTTTTCCTAGTGAAAAAAAAAAGAAAAGAAAAGAGGAACCAGCAAGAGGGTTATAAAAGAAACTGAGATCACCTTCTCCTACCCCACCTGCCAGTCACAGTATATCTGTGGGGCAGCATTTACCTTCAGGTAGGAGCTTGTGCTAGTGAAAAAAATGCATGAATAAGGTCAAGTATTTCAAATTCTGAAATACAGGTACAGGGAGGCTTGATTCTTTTTAATGAGAAGGCTCTAATGCGGGGTGCAAATGGTACCTCTCAGAAAGATCTATGTTTGCTAATTAAACACTATGTTATGAAGTGACACGCTGTGTACCACTTCCAGATTTTGCTTCTCTGCCTTTTGGATAGGGTGTCTTTTCACTTTGGCAGGGTTTAGGCAACAGTGAAATGTGGGAGTCAGGATGAATAATGTGTAAAGCCCGGATTGCATGCACTGGAGTTGATGGGCATGTGTGTCTGAAATTAATAGGTTGGTTTACTTTTCTGACAGCTTCTTTCCATTTTAGAGAGGATGCCATTAGTGGTGTCCTGCCATCTGACCACCTAGTTAGTTTTATCCGCACCAAGAGACAAGGGAGAGACCATTAAGATACTGTATCTTCCCTCTGGAATTATTCAGTTTAGTAAAAGTGTTCATGCCTGGTAGTGTCTTAAATAAGCATAGCTATGAGAAGTGACAGGTAATGTTTCACATTAGAAATAATCCTTATGAGGCTGGCAAATAGCACAAAGTCCAGCCCCCACTGGGATGCTAAGGAGGATGTTATTCCCTCCCAAGCCCACTGCCTATGAGGCGCTAGCTTTGCTGTTAACTCAGAATAAGCTTGCCTAAAAATACTGCCTAATTATGTTCAAAAATAAGACCTTGAGCCTCCTGTTTTGCAGTGTAAGTGGCTAGCCCTCACTTCTTTGGTATGGATAGTTTAGATACTTACAAGGAAATTTTTATCAGTGGCTCATGGTTCCAGGGAGGAAGGAATGGTGGAAAGGCAGGACAACACAGTCGCTGCCATATCACCTGGTCTGCTTTTCAAAGCAAATGCTTTACGTACAAAGTGAACAGTATGTCTTCATATACTCTTGTTTGTTTCTTTCTTTCTTTCTTTTTTTCTTGTTTTTTAACTAAAGCATTTAGTGCTTCATTTGTCATAAGATCCAGTGAAATCCTGTGAGAGCTGCTATATTTGAAAATGAATGGATAGGGGACAGCATCGTTGATAATCTAGGTTATATGTCAGTCTAAACTTTTTTATCATTGGTGAATTTTAAGACACGTGTTTATCTGAATAGGAATTTCTGTAAGCTTCCCAAAGCAACTGCATATTTTGGGAAATTATCATCCCAAATACGAGTTGCTTAATTATCTTTTAGCTGCCATATATGTGTGTATGTTCAGCTGCATGTATAAAAATGTGGGTTAGACTATTTATTATATTTTAGAAGTACTGATTATGAAAGCTAACTCAGATAAACAAGTACTGGGAGTAGGTATGTTTCTTTCTAAGCATGTTCTTTAACTAAAATCTTTAAAATTATAAAATAAAGCTATTCCAATTCTCATATTCAAAAGAAACTCCATTATAAAAGTGGGTTTGATTTCTAAACAAAAATGGTGGGACACAAAACCTGTGTATTCTCTGTGTTCTGATTTTAAATTTCAATTCAAGAGGAAAATAATTGCCTACAGTGTTTGAAAGCCAAATATTGAATCATTTTCCAAGTAGCAATTCAGAAAGCAATATGAACTGTCAACAAAAGTAAAAATAGTTAACTTTATGCCTGTTAGGGTTTTTATATATTAATGCATTTTACCCACAAATACGTTGTTACTGCATTATAAATTTTAATTGATTTCCATTGCCCATGCTGTTAAAAATGCAAAGGAGAGGTGAATTCCTACTCTGATTTTGGTTTTAAAAGTCTTGGGTGTCATTGCCAACAAAGGAGATCTGGTTTTGCCTGAAATATTTGAATTAAATGATCTTTTTACAAGCAAAATAAAAGCAGAAGATAATTTCTTACATGACCATTCTTATAAATTACTTTTCTTACAAAGTTTCCTCAATTCTGTTATGAAGTCGGTGGCTGTCAATGGAGCTGTGCTACCAGAGACACCTTCAGGTTAGGTGGTGGAGCAAGGAATCTATGGATGTGAGAATAGATTTCTGTTTGTGGTTTGTGGGGGTTTTATGGTCTGCATTCATTCTCTTGCTAGGTGTTATGTAACCAATCTGGTTTGCCGTCAATTTTTCCATTTCTTTGTGTAATGGATTACTGTCTGTGCTGCTGCCCTGTCCAAGTCTGGCTGCAGAGATGCCTCCGGAACAGACAACTCGTACGTGGCAGACCAATTCACAGGCAATGCAGGGAAGACAGTGCAAACCCTCTAGGGTTTTCTTCAGTTTACCATACTAAAGGATGTGCAATTGCTTCCCAGTTTGTTGGTCAGATATGTCTCAATAACAATACAAAAAAGCCTTTTTTGTGCTTGCAGATTCCACTCTCTCAATTCCATAAAGCCTCCTTTCTGAAGCAGAATACAGTCACATTTCTTAAATGAGGTTATGCAGCTTTTTTGAAATTATTTGTGTACTAATATGAAAATTATATTTCTTTTTTTTTTTTAATTAACACATAATTTCCCATTAAAAACAGGGGTTTCCTATCCCAAAATTTATACTCACATTTGTTTTGATTTCAAAATGAAAAACATACATCATTTTTAATCATTTCTTTAAATTGTCTCACTGGAAATTGTTTTAAAGACACTCTTACATTTGGCCACTGCGCTATATATGAGAAAGCCATTTTTCACTGAGATTTTTGCAGAACTGGGCTAATTCCCCTGAGATGCAGCAGGGAGTTAGCCTCATCTGATAGTTACTAATTGCAAAGAAAAGAGACACCTACAATGAAAAAAGTTAACCAGCTATTGTGTGCATGACAGTGTTCTTTCAAAATGTATAATTTGAATTTTTTAAACTTTTTTCAGAGCTCAAATAAATAAAATCCTTTCTATAATAATTTATCATTACATTAGAAGAGTATGACACCATACCCATATCACCGGGAGAAAAAAGGAGGACTAGAATCTTTCCAGATTGTATTTATTACATCTCCAGGTGGTACCATCTGCTGTCTGTGGCTGTCAGGTTCTTTCAAGGCAACTGTTAAAACACCTGTGGGGGTAAACTTGAGTGAGTAGTGCTTTGAAGGACATAGAAGGGATGTAGTTTTATTAAACTACAACCATGCTGAACCTTTGTAGTGTCACCATACAAACATGCATTCTTGATTAATTACTGTTCATTGTGGGAAGCAGGATGGGATATTAAAGCACTCAGTGTGAACAGTCAGCATCCTGCTAGAATTTTTTTGTTGTTGAACAGGAGACTCTGGAAAAGCCGAATTTGTTACACAGCAGTTTTGTTTGATTTAATCTGTTTTGGGGTTTTTTTAAAGAAGTCCTCAGAATTCTTGGCTTTAAGGTGAAGATTGCCATGGAGGCCTATGAAATAAATGTTGCAGAGCCATTTTTGGTGAATTTTCCTAGTGTCCCACCATGGCCTTTTGGCCGACTTTCCTTCCTTTTAGTCAAGTAGCTGTTGCCCTAGAGGATCACAGATCTTTTGTAGGTCAGGTGTCCAACCTGCAAGCACTATGCAACTTCTTTGGATACTCTTTGACAGCTAAAATGGCACTAGATGGCATCTTAATCTCCTTAGTTGTT